>VWZU01004631.1:1157413-1207622 GCA_013397095.1 Sterrhoptilus dennistouni
GGGACAATGGGCGGGGAGGGCAGCCCAGCCTCCCCCCCGGCCCCTCTCGGGTTCTCTCGGCTTCGCCCTCCGCTCTGTCGCCGTCTTTTCTCTGCCTTGGGCGGCCGCGTGGCTGCGGGAAAAGTTTTGCCGTTGGGCGCGGAGTGCGTGTGACAAGTGACAGCCCCGCACCGCTCCGGGGAAGGCGTTCGCGTGTGGGAGCCACGGCCCTCGTTCCCCATGAACGCCTCCCGTTCTCCCGGGATCCAGCGGCTGCCGGCGGGGAGTGAAGAGCCGCCCGTGTGAGGGGCAGGCCCCGNGGGGCAGCCCCCGGCCCCCCGCTCCTCTCCGCTCATCTTCCCGCTCCCTCCTCAAGCAGGTTGTTCCTCTCCCACACGAGGCCACCGCCGCACGGACTGTGGGGAAAGGTGTGTGCCCAGAGGAGCCCCCGGGGGCCGGGGTCTGCCCAGCCCCTTCCTGTGCCCCTGCTGGCACACGCACACCTGAAGGGGGATGCTCACTGCCGTGGTTAGCGCTGAGGGTGCAGCTTACAGCACAGCTTCCCCGGCGGGTCCCTGGGCTCTAGAATTACAGCCCGGTGAGGAGTGTGGCAAAGTGCAGCCTTCCATTGTGTTCTGTTCCCAACGCCCCTGGAGTGAGCCAAAAGCTGCCTCCTGCACCTGAGTCAACTCCAGTGCAGCCCCGATGGTGTCTGACCCCTGTGGCCTCAGAGGGGCTCTTGGAGCCCCTCGGTGTTCTCACTGCATCCTGTTTGACCAGCTGAGCTCCTGTGCTCCCACAGGATGGCTGGTGCTGGCTGTCTGGCTGCCATCCAGCACTCCTGTGGGAGGCAGGGGTATCCCTGCACGTTTAGGTGAGGAGTGATGAGTGCTCAGGCCAGCACCGTGCTACAAACCTGCCGTGGCCCGGGGATCCTGCCCTTGTCACAGCTGCCTTTGGGCTGGAGGAGTTGGTGGGACACTGCTCCAATGTGGTGAGCCAAGCACCACAGAAATATTGAATACAAGCAACTATTGAACAGGAAATTACAGCAAGCTGGTGGGTGGTTGTCAAGAGTGAGCTCTGACCTTTTACAAAGTGACTACAGTTCCTGTATATTTTCAGGAAAGCATTTGCTGCTGGTGGAACTGGGCTACCATTTCTTTGATGCAAAGTTGCAGTGCTGATGGCTCTGCCAGACCTCTCCATCAGAGGAGGTGGAGAGCAGTACTGGGTTGGGAGAGCAGACCAGAGGGGTCAGAGCAGAGCAGCACCCGTGCACCCCACGAGCTTGCTGTGCTGCTGCCTGGCTCCTTCAGTGCCCACAGCTGCAGTGCTGCCTTGTGGCAGCTCACTGATGGGCAGTGGATCTCACCTCTCTGTCCTCCCCCAGCAGTGGCCTGGGAATGAAAGGGGGATTTTTCACACTGTGCTCAGCACAGTATTTAACTGTGCTTCTGTCCCACTACCAAATGATTTATGTATCCCACTGCCAGTAATGCCAAACGCTGTAATTCCTGTTTTCTTCTCCTAACAAAATATCATGCTTCAGTTTCCTGACCGTGCTCTCCAGCTCAGCCTTCCCAGGTAAGCTGCTCTCTCCATCTCCATTTATTTACAGGCCAGACAAACCCTACTCCATCTCTGACTCCATTCTCTTACCCTCTGCACCTCTTGAAACCTCTGTACCCTGATATCTCCAGTTATTACTGCTATTTCTAACTTCTGCTTGCTTCCCTCTTGCCTTTTCCTACTTTTTTCCCCAGCCCATTAAAACAACCATCTATTTTTGCCATGACCTGCTGCTCTCTGAGGGCTGCAGTCCTGCTGGGGTAGCTTTGGGGAGATGTGCTTTTGAGCACCAAGCAACTTCTCTCTGCAGCATGGAGGTGCTTTCAAAACCACCTTAAAAATGGCTCCAGCATGAGCAAGGTTTGGCAGGTCTGCAGCGATTTGAAAGCAATCACATTCAAATCTGGAGGGAGGAAGCTTGGCTGAAGTTGCCCCCGAGTTACCTATTTCTGAGGACCTCAGCAGTACAATAACCTCTTTGAGGGATTCCAGGGCCAGATCCATGAAAACTCTCTTTCAGTGAATGAGAACCTGATGACATTCTCATTTCTGGGCTGAATATTTTGAACTGATGCATTATGCACCAGACTGAAAGAATCCTTCTTGAGGGAATAAAACTGTTCTTTTAGAAAGCAGGGGGAAGGATTCCTGTTCTAGGAAGAGGTAAGGTGAACACTTTCAAATACAGCTCTCCAAATAAAGGATTGCAGCTCAGCAGAAGACACAAATAACCAACTGCCTGATGAGTAGTGTGCAGAATACCTGCTCTTATTTGCTTTCATTTATCTCCTAAGCATTCTAGCCCCTTCTGCTGTCTGTAAACTGCATCTAATATAGCAGGCAGAAATACAATCCATTGTTTCATGGCTTTCTGTTACAGAAGGGGATTTTTCTATTCTTTGGAAGTAAAATCTTGATTTTGCTTTCATTCTTTTGCTACCTGAAACAGGGTTCTACTGTTTCCTCTTGAGGTTTCTGCATTATTGCTGGTGAACATTAGAACATTGGTCTTGTCCCTTCCATAAGGGAGCAGCCTTAAAGATAATGTAGTCAGTGTTTGTCCTTACCAGAGCAGGGACTGAGTTCACAAGCCCAATTTCCACCAGTTATATTCCCTGCATCCCAGTAGCCTGTGACTGTTGCAAAATATGGAGGAAGTGTGGTTGGTAAAATCTGTGATGAATCTCAGTACGGAGTCCACTTTCAGCTGTTGAGGCACAGTCCACCACAGACATCTAGGACCTCTTTCCATTTGAGCCAGGTGGTGAGAAGGATCTGGACCCTTCCTGTCACGGGGCCAAGAGCTGCTGATGTGGTGAAGGGGTGAAGCAGCTGCTGCTGTATCTGTGGTGGAGAAAGCTGATAACAGTGCTGTGCTTTGAGCTCAGTTAGAGGAATAGCTGTGCACACCCCCTGGGCTTGTGCTGGTCTCCAAAACCTGAGTGAGAGTGCTGGTTGGGAGGTCTTAAGTTCCTCAAGTTATAGAGACTGGCTTAAAACAAGTGTCCTGTGGGAAGGGTATGTTTCCCAATTTTTCATTCTCTTTGGGAAACATCTGGGTCCCTTTACAGACAGAAAGCAGAGGGATGCTGCAGGCATGGTGTGGGTGTTCTGGAGGCAAGTGTGATGCTGAATGTTTTGGCTTTTTGTGGAGGATCCACCGAATCATCATCCTGGATGGAAGATGAAAGAGCATCTTAACAATACATTAACACCCCAGATGTCAGATTAGTGCATGCTGATGTCTGAAGTCTCCTATGGCATTTTTCCCACATCCCTGTGCTGGGCTTTTTGGAGGTGAAGGTGGTTCTGCTTGCAGACAATTAGTACAAGCTGTCTTACATCTCTGGGAGGTCCTGTTCACTTGCTCCATATATTTCAGCCTTCTCATGCATATGCTTATTCTTCCTCCAGCCTGTCAGATTACTTGCTTCCCTCATTCAGGACCCTGTCAAACCTCCTTAGGTCTGTGAAGCAGCAGGAACTGCTGAGAGACAAAATTGTCTCAAATCTAGAATTTCAGAGGCAGGACCTGTCTTTAGTTTTGCAGGTAATAAGTGGCCAGTGTTGGTGTTGGGATGCTGACTAAAAAAGCATCTTCCACATGTGTCCTTGGCTGCTACTGCCTAGCAGAGTGTTAATGTCCCAAGTGAAATGTTTATTCCTGTTTTGAAGAGGGAACTAGCAACAAAACCAGAGCAGTGTGATGAGTACTGTGCATATTGGAAGACAGATCTGTCAGGCAGGTTGTCTCACCCCATCTTATTTAGATAAGGATATAGCTCGAAGGCATGTTGGCCTGTTAATAAGATGGAGAAAAGGGAAGCCACATCACAAGGTATCCACCATGCGTAGTTAGCACCCAGACTATCATAAGATGTCTAAGGACAACTTTTAATTTTTTTTAAACCACCATCTCTTAAACATTAAAGAAAATTACAGATTATTCACATGATGGACACCTATTTTCTTAAATCATATGCAAACCTATGATTTCTCCATGTTGCCCAAGTCCTCCATGTCTGTCTGTCTGAGTTCATATTTAACCCAGTATGTTAATTTGGTATTGCAGGCTTAAAAGACAAGTGAAGAAGCCATTTCCCATGCTTGTTTCTTATATATTATTAACTTAATTTCCAAAGCTGTGGTTTCCAATTTCCAGATCAAATTTGCTCTGACTCAGTCTTTGCCTAGCTCTACTTAGAGCAGTAAGTGTGCACAATGGTGCTGGGGGAGTGTTGCAGACTGTGCTGAGGACGAGCAGTTGTGCCCAGGTTATCCTTTATAAAGTTGGGATTTGTTCAGGTCTTTGCTGGAAACTTGGGAGCAGCCTCATTCCTCAGTTAAATAACAAAATTATTATGAGTTTCAAGCCTGAAACAGGACAGGAGTAGTAAATAAGAGAATTTAAATCTCAGTAATGAAGATACCACCAGTGGTGTTAGGCGCTCACTAGAGTCCAGCTGCCTTTGTAGGCTGAGTCCCCTGGATTTACAGTCTAAGTATTTAGTCAATAGCTGGGCCATTAAATGTCATCAAAACCTGGTGGGATTTGTTATGAGGAATAACATGTTATGTGGAACAGCCATGTTGCTGCCTGATCTACAACGTGGAGTTTGAGTTCTTTGTATTAAATGTTAACTAGAATCAATTTCCCTATCACTTGGCTTTTCCGTGCGTGTTTTTGCAACCAGCTTAGCAAAGATCCTCTCTGTACTAAGAGCTGAAGTAAATGACGACGAATTCATGCAGTGTGGAAGGAATTCTTGATTAATGGGGCTCACAGGTATCTCAGTCTGAAGAAGGTACCCAAGCAGCAGCCACTGGCTGTGGTTTAGTTCTTTGGAGCATGGTGCCTGGAGTGGCTTCAGTGATAGCTGGGCCATATTCTTTAATCAAAATGACAATCAGGATCATGTCACTTTTGGCCTTCCTCTGCCCTTTAGCATTTTTATTTATCTAAACAGTGATGCAGGAAAGATGTTTGCTCAAAACGAGGTATTACCAAGTTGTTTCTCTTTTCTGAACCTCTCATCCAAATCTGTGGTTGCAGGCATTGTTATTTTGCACGCTTACTGTGTAAGTGGCTTTTATTTAGCTCTCCTTGTTAGTGTTTTGTTTTGAATCCCTCTGAAAAACAATTAATTAAGATGGCTTATTGGAAAAAACAGTTTGGAAAAAACAGTCCCCTGCTCCTAAACAAAATTTAATAGGAAACTTATGGATTGGACCTCTGGATTGTATTCCCCTCTTTGACAGTCCTGCTAATCATCACTGACAGGTACTTATTTCAGGAAGATTGTTTTGCACAGACAGAACTTGGCAGAGGGTTTGCCCATGGAAAGAAGTGGAACAATAGGAAGTCAGTTTTTTTAGGGGTTTTTAAATAGTTTTTTTCCCCTCCCTCTGCTTACAGCTGAAGGTCTCAGCAGTGCATCTCCTGGTTGAGAGAGATCTCTGTCCATCAGGCTGACAGGGACAGGGGCTCTGACCAGTAGCTGTTGGCAGGCCTGGCCTGGACCCTCTCCCAGCCTCCTGTCTGGTAGGTGAGCAGGGACCAGACTGTGTGAGCTTAGCTGGGGAAAGGGTCAGAGAAATGAGAAGGCTTTCCTGAGAGATGTCATACGCTGGCAAAGGTCTCCAGTCCCCTCCATAAGCCCATGCTCCTCTCCATCTGTAGACACCAGTCATCCTTGAATAGGCATTGGAAAGGATAATCACCAAGGCAAGGTCAAAGCTTGCCTGGCCCATGTCGGGAAATGAGCTGTGAACTGATGTGTGGGTACCTGTTCACCCCTGCACTGATGGACAGCACACTGTGACCGCGAGGCCGCTGCTGCCTTTGTGCAGCCAGGGGAGCAGGAGGCATTTCCACTGATTCCACACAGTGTCTGAATTGCTCTGGCTGCACACACAGCTGCCTCCTTGGGTATTGCTGGTTTGGGGCAGGACAGGTGACCTGGCAGTGCAGAATTAGGAGCTGCCTTGAGGCTGTGGTGTGTTGTGATTTGGTTAAAAATTAGTTGTGCAGCTAAGAGTCTATGGGAACATCTGGTGTAAAGCAGGTTAGTTCCATGCTTGTTTGCAGGACCAGGCTTACACTGGCTGGATCAAGTGCTTACTGGCCCTCCTTGTGTTGCTGTGAGCTCCAAGGACAGTTCCTCTGTGGGTGTCATACTCCACATGGGCCAGGGAAGGCTGTGAACCCTTTACTGGGCTCTGGTTTATTTTGAATTATTAAATTTCAATATGAATTGAACTAGGTTTGCTCAAACACCATGAAGTCATGCCTGCTTGGATCTGTCCTTGGTTTAGGTAGGGACAGTGCACTTCAGGGCTTTTTTCTTTCCATGGATGGAAGATGGTAAGCATTTCATCTGATACTTCTCTTGTCTTCTCCATGATGAAGATTTCTTCCTGTCCTCGGTAACAATTTTGATGGAATGGGGAGTGTGCTTTGGAGGTATGAACTAACTATCCCTGAAATACCTGTTTTGGTAGGAATTTTTAGCTTGCTGGGCCACATGAAAAACCAGAGGAGTTGGGATGGTATTATGCAGACAGCCTTCAAGAAGACCTGAGAATGTGGCCAAGACAACTGAGTGAGAGGGGCAGAGAGTCTGGAGAGCTTTCTCTGCAGGGGTTTTGGATGCCCAGGGTGGTGAAACATCTGAGGCCAGTCCAGGCGCACAGAGAGGCCTTTATGGCCACCTCTCTGTGGTTGGTAGCTGGAGGGTTTTGCAGACTTTTTGTCTGTATTTGGGGCAGATGGGAGGATTATCAGACCATAGATCTGGGTGCTCTCTGTATTTTTACCACATGAGAAGGAATTGTAGATTTAAAGCTACAGTTTGGCTGAATGAGCAAGATAATAGATAATTGGCCCAGGAGAGGAGGAATGAGAAGTATGGTTATCCTTTTGTTTACCATTTGCAAGAGAAGCCATTTCAATTCCTCCTTCATCACATCCTGGAATACCAGAATGTGTTTGATACAATATAAAATGCATTCTTACTGCATTGAGAATAATTCAGGGGAATAATCAAAATCAAACATGTAAGAATCACCTTGTATAGGTTGACTTGTTACAAGGCAACATGGTGAAGATTCAGAGGTTTTGTGGAAGTACTTGATTGCGAAGATCAGATTGGCTCCATAAAAATGTTGGGTTTTGTCTGTAAACTAAGATCCTGTGGTAGTTTGGAACTTCCTTTGCAGGAAAATGGATGTGATGTTTTATTAGCAACAGGATATTGAATATAAAGGAACATCTATTCAGTCTTTCTGTGCTATTTTCTATACCCTTTGCTCTTTATGTTGGTTGGAATAATTATTCCTGAAGTCTCAAATTTTTTCAAGTTAATTAGTATGTGAGGGAATTAGTTGTTTTTCAGTTTTACTCTTGCCCTGACTGTGACTTAGCTACATCCTCATTTATGGAAATGAAGTTTCATGTTGCTATGAGTAGTGTAAGCATTAATTAAGGTGGAGATCATGGGGTTTTTTTTAAACAAGGACGGCAAAATTAGAAGGTTAGCTAAGTAATATTATTTTTCTTGTAAACAGGTATTTACAGAATTTCTGATTAAGTAATGATCCCAGCCCTTAAAATTTAATCCACACATCTAAAGTCATCATGAATACTGAGTATCTTGGGCTGTTTTACAGCCAAATTCTTACTGCTCAGGCTGCAAGAGATGAGCTTTTGTTACATTTGTTCTGCATTTTAAAGGCAGTGGCATTGCCTCTGTGATTATATAAGAATCTAAGGAAGATGTTTGTAGGATACCGGATTCCAGAATTTGAAGAGTAGCATAAATGACTAAGTGTGCAATATTACAGAGCGGCTTTTTCTTTGAAAGCTCATTTCTTTGTCCATTTTATGTGCCATTCTAATAAAGTATCCTGCCTCCCTCCCAGGTCTTGTTCCTCTTGCATTTATTTTGTCCTCAGGCCATTCAAGGTTATATGCATTAGCATGCTTGTTTTTCATGATTAAATATATGTGTAAACCCATTAAATTGTGTGCTTTAATAAATAGGTTTGAAATGATGCATTTTACTAATGTGGGACACACTCCACTTTATGAATGTGTCTGAAAGCAGTTCTTTGGGCATAGTGCCTTTTTAAACTTCTGTTCCTTATCTGTCCTTCAGAGTAATCAGTGTGGTTTTAAACTGAGGGGAAGATCTGAAATATTTATTTTGGCATTTACTTCAACAGTATGATTATGATTGGTTGATTTGATTTCCTCAGTAACCAAAAGAAAACCCCAAAAGTAATTTCTCCTTCATCATCTAATTAAATGCGAACACTACATGTGTTTTCTGTAGGTGATCAAAATTCATGGCATAAATGTCAACCCTTGTCTGAAACCTGCTAGTCTGTAGCAATGGAAATGGGATATTTTGTCTGCTTCAGCATTTAACATGATATGCTGGATTCAGGTGAAATTTGGGTAAGACATTATGTCAACTTTACTGGACTGACCTCTAGAATATTACAAACTGTTTATTAGTAAAGTTATTAAGTTTCCATGCACTAAATATTAGAGAAAGAGGAAAACATTGTAATGTGTGTGTGTAGTGAAATAATTCAATATTAATAATACTAACTCTTCTTTACATGTTTTACAAATCCATGCCAGATTTCCCTATGGATTCCAATAACGGCAACTGTGGAGGTGGCAGCATTGGTAAGTACATTATCATAAAACTGTATAATAAGCTGTGGACTTTCAAATCCTTTAAATATTTAATTAAGTAAGAGGGGTACTAAGTGATAAATACTTAAATACTTAAATACTTAGTCTTGGCTGAGAATTCTGTAGATTGTGCTTTTGCATTCCATGGGCAGGTGGGATTTGGGGCTGGTTAGCCTCAAAATGTCCATCAAAGCAAGAGGGCTGTGCTGATTTTATTAAGAGTTTTGTCTTGAACAGAGAGAGTGATCATTAAATTGATTTTTCCCTGGGCAAAACCAGTGAATATAATGGTTCATTCTGACCTTAAGGTTTTTAAATTAAATTCAGTACTCCTTGTAGATAATGGCAATACTCCCATTAGCCTGAGGAGGTTGAGGGCAGCACCTTCTAAGGCTGGTTTTATTCCAGCAACTCCGCTGTTGCTTTTTATTTCTATTTTGGTTTTGCTGGAACTGAATAAAACTGAATAAAACCCCTTGAGCATTACCACTACTTGCCAATGCAAAGAAGCAAAGCCCAGGATGGTAGCTAATAATTCTAGGAATGTGAATCTTTTGCTCAAGCAAGCCAATGACTGCAGATTTCCTAGAATTTTATTATGGTTCCATCCAAAGCTCTTCTCTTAGGTCTAGCACTGACCTCCCTGTCTTTCCTTCTGCAGAAGTGCTGATGTGCTACAGGGTGCACTGATGGATGTTCACTTCAACAACATAAGCACCTAAGCCATGGTTGTTGAACCTAACATTAGATACCTGTATATATAATTTCAGCATTAAGCTCTGTGACCAAATTGCAAAAAGGTATTAGTAATGCCCAGTTTATAATACAGTTTAAAAATTTAATCAGCAGGTCCCAATATGAAAGTAGCAATATTTGTGCAAAATGTTCTTGAAATCACAGTGCATGTCCTCTAGAAACCCAGGTACAATTGAAAAAAACCAACCAAAACATAAAAGCAAGCCCCTTAACAAGCTTTGCTTTAAATTGTCTTGAGCATGGGACCATGTCTGGAAGACTTGCTAAAGATAGTTGTTACCAACATTAGTATCTTTATAGTTTGAAGCCATTTTCAGTTGTGTGGCATTGAGAAAGTAGAGATTTCCTGCTTGATGCTGACTGTACAATGAAAGCAAAGCTGTTTGCTCTCAATGTCACCATATGAAAACTCTGAGGCATATCTGTACTGCTGCCTGTCCGTAGGCATGTGGAAGGCATGTAATTCCAGTGAGTGAAATAGGAAAGGTTCAGTCATATTGTTACTGTTGTGATGCTTTTCAGTGACTGAAAGCAAAACCAAACCTAAAAAAAAAAATCCCATCTGGAAAACAGGGTAAGGATGCACAGAAAAATTGCTGATGCAATATCTGTTGATATCACTACCTGTTACTGTACATATATCAAATTGCTGATATCACTGCCTTTTACTGTGCATACGTGATTTCTGGTTCCATGCTCTGCATCTGTTTGAGCTGACAAACACAGCTGGAGCACCTAAAAGACCATGTTTCAAAATGGCTTTATTTATAGGTTCAGTGAAGTAAATCTGTAGTTTTGCCATTGTAAATAGACTGTTTGTTTGTTTGTTTGTTTGTTTGTTTTGCAAGTAGGAAACTGATGTATTTTTTAAAAAAAATCTCATTCTCAGCTCTGTGGTTTCTGCATCTTATTTCTTGTGCTGCTGTGTGTGGTCAGAGGGAACAGTACTCATGGATAAAGGTATCTCCTACTTGAGATACCTTTTTTCCCTGGCAGTGTCTGCTGGCAAAATCCTCACTCTGAGTGTGCATGGGGGGGTTTTTTGGGAGACCTTTTTTACCTCTATAGGCAGTGAGCTACATTGTTTCCTGCTTCATCACATGCTCCTCAAGTCTCAGAAAATTTTCTAGAGTGGTTTGTTTTTATTCTTTCTTTATCCAGGAAGTGTTTTCCAGGTTTGAGTGCTTATACAGGTCAGTATTACAGCCAGGGTTTGGATCAGGCATGCACATACATTTAAGATGACACACATGTTTCTTGGTATCAGTCCATGGGGTAAACTGTTCTCCAGTCTAGTTCATGTCTTTGGCCATTTACAGAGTGAAGTTTTCAAAGACAGAAATTTTGAGCAGTTGGTAGTCCTGTATTTATTTACTTGAAAAGAAAATTTAATGGCCAGCTGTGACCTCAGTCAAAGCCAATGGGAGCCTCTGCTGCCTGTCTCTGTGCTTGGGACATGCCATTGCTCAGAGCTCTTCTGGTGACTCTGGCAGCTTCTGAGGAGGCTGTCCAGGTAGGATGGGATGTTCCCTCAGCATCAGGGGAGGGCAAATACATTTTTATATATTTTTATGCATTTTTATAGCTGCCTTTTGTGGGTGTTCCCACTCCTTGGAGGAAGGTCAACATTTGCCTTCCTTTGAAAATCCCTGTACCAGGAATTGGGAGGGAGGAATTGGTTTTGATTCTGACTTTATTCTGACTTTGGCAAATGACTTTTGTGTTAGTTTCTGTATCTCTAAATAGCAATTAGGAATAATGCAGCATTTTGTACAGTTCTTTTAAATGTACATTTAAAAAGCATGAGGGTGACTAGGACGTTCTTCAGTAAGAACATGGGCAGGTCTGTAGTTTAGAAATAGAACTAGACTAATAAGATAAATTCTGAAATTAATAATGTAAGCCAATACTGCCTTAAAAATGAAGGAAATGTGAGACTATGTTGCAATTTAGTCTGTTTTATTTTATGTGAAACACAGTGCAAAGTCCTGTAGAGCAGGAGAAGGTTCTATGTAGGACTTGGACTTGGGTGCTGAGGTGCCTGGAGGGTCATAGCAGCACATCTTCTATGCTCTGTTCCAAGGCAGCTTATAAAAGGAGCTATAATTTGGCCTACAGTATCTATGAGCTCACAAAGGCAGAAGGGAAGCCAAAAATCACTTCCCTTCTCTGCTTTTGTTATTTTAACGTGAACACACAGAAAAGCCTGTAGGACTCTATATATAGATTCCTGAGGATGTGTTTGAAATTCAAGGAAATAACATACTTTTCTTTTGAAATGTTTTTTTATTATTATTTTCAACTGCTACTAATACTTTTTTTCAACGACAAAAATTCTTCCAATGGAAAATAAATAATAATAAATAATGATTCGAGAAGTTGGTAACCGTATGATTCCATCTCTTTTTGAATTTGTTTTTAATATGCAGGAATCTTATATAGCAAATAAAAGTTGTTTTTCAGACTCTTCATATTGGATTTAACTAAATCCCAAGCTGATATTTAGAATGATGGTGTATAGAAATAAGCTGCATTAAATCTACTTCTACATTTATGCCAAATCAAATGTCAAAATAGATGGCCATGCCTGTGTAATACTGGGATCTGCTGTTTGCAATTACTCCACCAAACCACACTTAGACATTAGTGTAAAATAAGTAAATATTTGCAGTAGAACAACCAGCCCTGAAATACCAGTGGTGGTAATGAAAACCACTGTGGGTCTGGAGCTTCAGTGTTAGTATTCCCTGGGCACTAATGAAAATGTTTTTACCTCTGTTAAGAGTTCCCAGCTGTCTGGCATCTGCACCTTTGGCAATGCTACTCTGACAGTGCTCATTTGTGTTGTTTTTTTTAAGGCTATCCTTCTGGCCACAAGGGCTAAGGATTTCTCTGCTTTCTTTAAACTTGGGCTTCTGGGTCATAATAAAATTGTGTAAAATTTACACAATTCCTAATGGTGAATTGGATGGACCTCTCAGCAACCTGATCAAGTTGAAGATGTCCCTGCTTATTTGCAAGGGGCTTGGGCTAGATGGCCTTGAAAGGTCCCTTCCAAGTATTCCAAGTATTCTATGAATGCCCACTAGCCAGAATATCCCAGTTTGCTAACCTGGGATCCATAGTATTCCAGAAAACGTTCAATCATGCACTACCATAGTATTTTCTTTCTGTGTCTCTGTATGATAAAAGGAACAGAAAGGAGGGCATTCCTTAAGTCTGATACAGAAGAGAGAACAGCTTTGCAAGGATGAAATTACAGCACCTGCTAGCACAGGATTGAACCTTGAATTGGCTTAAAATGACGATTTTGTCACTTCAGACTCAAAGTCTATGTGACTTCATTGTTGTGTTGTGGTTTGGGTTGTTTTTGTTGTTTTTTTTTTTTTTTTTTTTTTTTTGTTTTTTTTTTTTTGATTTCAGTATGTCAGGTTTTCTCCTAAAAAGACATTTAAGGTCTCACGGACAGTTCCACATTTCCCAGCAGAACAGGCCAGGAACGCCCTGTGCTTTTCAGTATTTCACTGTAATAAGCAAGTCAGCTCAGTGACATTTTTGTTAGGTGTGATCTCGGGGTTTTGGGGAGGTTGTCACTGAATACTGAGTGCTCTTTCCTTTCTAAACAAAGCTCTCTGTTTCTGTAGAGCGCTGCAAGTGCAAGCCTGTGAAGGCCACCCAGAAGACCTACCTACGCAACAACTATAACTACGGTGAGAACAGCTGCATGGCCAGCTCCCAGGTTTTGTTAAGGCTGCAGGAAGGGGAAAGTTTTCATTAAAAAAGCCTCAGAAGTTCACAGTTACTGATGGTAACCCAGTATTACTTAGGACAGGAGGAAGGTGTAGTCTGAAATATTTCCAAATGAGAAGGCTGGAGGGGATTAGCTTAATGTGTTGGTACAAGAGTGTCTTTGTTATTTCAGTTTTAGTGCAGCCATTTGGGGTTCATGGACTTCCCTGGTGTGAGCAGTGATGCAACAAAAATGACATTGTGGGCTGCTGTGCCTGAACTGCCTCTGTGGTTTCCAGCATGCTCAGCTTTTGCAGAAGGGGGTGTTTTGAGTAGCTTTCATGCCCACTAGCTGCCCATGAGGTCTGACAGGTTCTTTTCCTTCTGGTGAATGGAAGCCAGCAATGAGCATCTTGCCAGCTGTGTTACGCTGTCAGTAACACCTGTAGAGGTGCACATGTCCTGGTCTTCAGGCACATCACAGCTCCAGCCTCGTATTTTGACTCATACTGTTTGTTTCAAGCAAATTAGGCCAATGAAGCCACTGAATAGATATCACAAGAACTGAACAACTGGGCCCTTCCTTATTGCAAAAGCCAGGCCTTTTTAAGCATTTAGGCCTTTACATGGTTTTAAATCATACCAAGCATAATCCAACCAACCACCATACACCACAATGTGAACACACAATGGTTATATGACTTGTTTTTCTACTTCTAATTCAGCTGAGTCTCTTTCCCATAGTCCTCCTCTGCTTAGCCAAAGTAGCAGGGCTGAGCCATGATTTTACAAAGGTAACACGGCCATTATTTTATAAGGCTTTACCTATATGCAGCACTTCCTTTTTTGGTCACTAGTCAGTTTTATGTTTTGGTGGATTTGTTTATTAAAAAATCAGAGTGATTATTCTCTAGTCAGAAACTGCATTTGGCAGCGTCATTGAGCATGCTCCTGTCCATTTTCTCAAGCTTTTGAAATTAAATAGGTTTCAAAATGCATTTGAAATATCTCCAAACTAAAGCAATATTTTATTTTGAGATCTTATAAGCTTTTGAGAAAGGGCATCACTTAGGGTAAATTGTGCATACTAGATGCACAAGTTAGTGTTTGTTGGCAGCTGTATTTCATGTGCCTGGAATACATGCTGGTTAATGGTTGTCACAGGCAATGCACATGAAGTGAAGAGATGTGTAAGTCCATGGTTGTCTTTCTTCTATATTATCTTTTTCACATAGGAGACATTTGGAATTTGGGGTGTCTCCTATTTGTGGTGTGGAAAGGGACTCCTGTTTTCAGGCTGTGAATGAAGTGGCATTCTCTAGAGCATGACCTCTGGGTTGGCTTTGCATTTGCATGTGGTATCAGTTCACTGGTCACCATGAGAGAATGAAAAGCTTTGCCTTTGAAAGGCAACCGTTCCTCCTGTGCAACTTAAGGCAAAAAGAAAGGGTGAGAGAGGAAACAATTAGAGAGGTCATTGGGTCAAGATCAGGAGCATTTAAAGTTCATAAAGAGCAGAGCAGATTAGTGCTGGGTCACTGGAGAGAGTAAAAAAGGTAAGGGCCTGCCATCCTGCAGTAGTGATATGAGAAGTTTTAATGCACTTTCACTTTTTCTGTAAGGTTCAGAGTGATAAAGTTTGCTCATATGTACTGCAGGTAGTCAAAGAGGGAACAGTCACAGCTCAAGGGACAGGGAGAGCATACAAGAAATAGCTTTAATATGTTTAACATGGAAAGGAAGAAGAAAGGAAGGGAAGAAGTCAAAGCCCACCTGAAACAGGAGGTAAATCCAACTGGTACATAACTCCTGCTCCTGACCATATTATTAAGAGACACTCTGAGCTACCTGGATCTCCTTGGTGGAGGGTGAAGTAATGAAGGGAAGAGATGGAGGCAGAGATATTGCAGGAGTTCAGCTCAGCTTCTGATAAAGGACCATGCAAAAGACTGATCCCAGAGGTCACCAAGAACAGCTTGGGAGTGACCTGCATTATCTGCTGCTTCTAACAAGGCTCTCTGTGACTTTTCCCCAGTCATTCGGGCTAAAGTGAAGGAGGTGAAGACCAAATGCCACGATGTCACCGCAGTCGTGGAAGTAAAGGAGATCCTGAAATCTTCCCTGGTGAACATTCCAAAGGACACTGTAAACCTTCACACGAATTCTGGCTGCCTGTGCCCACCACTCAGTGCCAATGAGGAGTACATCATCATGGGCTACGAGGACGAGGAGCGCTCCAGGTGACTCCTGTTTCCTCTCTCTCTTTCTTTATCCTTGCAGCACCTTTGTTGTCACCGTTCCCCTGTCATACAGCTGAACAGAGCCAAAAGGAAGGAAAACTTGGTGTGGGTGGCTGTACCTCTCCTTTGTGGTATTCAGGGAGGGCAAGGCTCTCTGCAGGCACAGGGATCTCGGTCTTGTGTCTGTTGGGTTGTGCAGGCTCTTGATGGAGTAACTGGTTGTCTCTGTTGTGTAGGTTACTCTTGGTGGAAGGCTCTATAGCTGAAAAGTGGAAGGAACGTCTTGGTAAAAAAATAAAGGTAAGAAAATACCTCACCACAAGTCAAATATTGTTGGTACCATAAAACATCTACTTATCTTTTCAGAATAAGGGAAGAAAATTCATATGCTGCCTCCAGTTAATTAATATCATGTATCAAAAACTAACTTGGTGTGTTATTTGCCATATTACTTACAACTTCATGCTGTGTAAATTAAAGGGATACGTTGGATTACCCCACAGTATCCCAGTGTAGCAGCAGTCAAAACCTCTGTCTCAAAATAGCAAATAATAGGAGTCTTTTAACTCTGTAGGCAAGCTGTGCTTTCCACAACACATGCCTGCTTAGTTGGGGTTGTGATGTGAATTAAAAAAACCCAAACAGACCAGGGGGGCTTTACAAATGTTTTGCAGACTAAGTCAGGATTATACTTTTAAGATTTAATATTCTTTAAATAGAGTTCTGCTCTCACCAAATTTTGTGGATTAGCAACTATTTTAAATACATCTTCCTGACTTGTCTGGGGGAGAACCTGATGGGGAAGTCATACCATTGAACATTGGAAAGAATGAGCTCAAACACAAGCCATGCATTATAGAATCATGGAATGGTTGGGGTTGGAAGGGACCTTAAAGCCCATCTTGTCCCACCCCCTGCCATGGGCAGGGACACCTTCCACTATCCCAGGCTGCTCCAAGTCCTATCCAGCCTGCCCTTGGACATTTCCAGGGGTGAGGCAGCCACAGCTTCTCTGGGCAACCTGTGCCAGAGCATCACCACCCTCACAACCAAGAATTCCTTTCGTATATTTTATCTAATCTAATCTAATCTAATCCCTGTCACTTTAGAGCCATTACCCCTTGTCCTGTCATTACATGCTCTTGTAAAAAGTCCTTCTCCATCTCTCTTGTAGCCCCTTTAGGTACTGGAAGGTACTCTAAGATCTCGTTGAACCCTTCTGCAGGCTGAGCAACCCCAACTCTCTATATGAAAATATGTTTTTTTCTTACTTAAATGGTTTTTAATGCCTTCCAAGTTCTGGAAGGATGGCCTTTTCATGTTTTGATGTGCTGCAAAGTATCAGTGGTTTTGACATCGTTCAGAGTGTCACTTTACAGAGAATATTCTTATTGTGACACAATTTCTGTGCCATTCATTTGCCATAATGGTTGTGCCTATGCAAGCCAGTCTTCTCTTCCACTCAGCACTTTCTCCATCAGTGTAAGGGTCACTGGCAGGAAAGAACTGTTGTGTTTATAAAAGCAAAATTTTCTGTGCACATTTCTCACACCAGTGGAGATTACAGGAGTGAAAAGATACAGGGATCTTATTTCAAATTGTTGTTTGATTTGGCAGAACCCTAGGAAATTCAGTGCCACAGAGAAAATATCACATTGCTGCCATGGGCTGACTTCTGCTCAGTGTCAGTTCTTGGGTGGTAACATCATTTGTTGGAAATTTTTTGGGAAACACACTTAATTTCTCACTTACTTCTTTGTCAACTGTAACCTGCTGCCTCTGCCCTCTTAATTTTCTCACTTAATTCTTTGTCATCTGTAACCTGCTGCCTCTGGCCTCGCACCCAGCCTGGGGGTGGTGAGGACCCTGCCACGTCACCGCCTACTTCTCATCATCATCTTCCTTTCCAAGAGCATCAACATTTGTACCAGCTATATTTATTATGCCTGTTTGTTTTTTTTTTAACTGTGGTTCCTATTGCCTGCAAAAATAAAAATAAAAAAATAAATAAATGATAGGGGGTTTTTTAATTAACAAAAATCCATTGGCTGTTTTTTCATCCTGCTTCCCCCAGAGACTGCATGAGTAGCTTCATTTAAATTTTATTATTCTGAAGGTGAACCCCCCCTTGTGCTGAAGCCATTATGCCTTGTATCTGAGGCATAATTCACAGAGGCTATGAGAAAGCCAGGAGCCAGTTTCCCTGTATAAATGACTTTTCCCTCATTGCACCCTTGAGCCCAGCGTGGGGCGACGTGGTGGGAACAGCACGCTTTCGCCGCTGTTGGTGACCACAGGGTTCTGTAACCTCTCTCATAATTCCTGGTAACTGGTGTAATTTGTGTTGTAACTGTTTGTGTCCGCAGCGCTGGGACCAGAAGCTCCGGCACGTGGGGAAGGGGAAGGGAGAGGCCGGCCAGGGCGAGGCGGCTCCCCGGCCCGGCAGTGCCCGGCAGGCTCGCAGTTAGACCTGGGGATGCTGCGCCCCGACGTGCCAGGGGACTGTCTGCCAAGGCTTCGTGGTTGGAGCAGCAAAGGAGAAATTGCACTATTGCACGTTATATTCTATTGTTTACTACAGATTAATGGTTTAGCTTTTATTAGGTTTTTTGTTCTCCCCTCTCGTTTTCCGCCTTTTTTTCTTTTCGGATATGTGCAAGTTCTGGAATTGTATTTTTTTTTTTTTTCTGTTACTGAGAACTGTAGAAAACTGCCCTTATGAGATGAAGAAAGACAAGGACATGTTTAATTTACCTTTTTGCCTCCTAAATCTTCTTTGGAAGAAAATTCTGATGCAAGCAAGAATGAAATCTGGCAAAGACCATTGCTTAAAGTCATGACTCACACTGGCTTTTCCCTGTTCACTCTTTCTTGGTCACTGTTCGCTGAAACTTGCTCTTTTGGGTAGGTTGTTATCTGGGTTTAAGTGTATCATTTTTATTCTGAAATATAATTCTGAAATACTTTTTTGTTGTTGTTGTTGTTAAGAGAACTGTTTGAATCAGTACAGCTTTATTGAGTTTTCTTACAGATAAACCACTTGTATAAGGCAGAGTCTAACTTTAAATATTTCCTGCAACAAACACAATGTGCCTGTACACAGGGAACTGGGTTTTCTAGTGCTTTGGACCTTGAAGGAAAGATTGTCTAGTTCTGTAACCTAATTTATAGTACGCTTCTTCTCTTATAATGGCAGTTTTATTCCCCTTTTCTCAGCTGAGTTATAGGAGTAGACAGACTCACCAGGCCTGCCTCTCAGTACAGGTCTGCAGTTTAGCCTTTTGATTTTGTGGTGTTATCCTGAAATCCATGCCTACATAAACAAGTGTTCAATGCTCAGTAATGTATGTCCAATAAAGGAATTGTAGTCACCAACACAGACCTTACCTGACTTCTGAACCAACATCATATTGCTAATACTACTCTTGAAAATATAAAAACAAACAAAAAACCCCTTAATTTTTGTGCTTTAATAGAACTCTTTGCAGATGATTCCAACGTATTCAAAATTATCTTTGTTAATCTACTCTGTTGTGCTTAAAAGAGATGAGAATGGGGTACATCAAAGAACAATCCTCTTTGGTTTGGCATAGCCTGCAGAGGGGAACTGGCTCTACTTACAGAGAGCAAATGACTGTTGTGCTCTAGCTGTTAGTACTGTCTTTAGTACACTAGGGTGCCTTTCAGTAAGAAAATAGTGTTGAAATGTTGGGTGGTTTGAAAATATGATGATGATGATAAAGTAGGGCAGAAGTGTTTGGGAATATTATAATAATACTGTTTTAAGATTTCAGTTAATAACCGGCACTCTTGGGACAGGTTTTCCATTGGGCTAGATACCAAGAGAGTTGAAAAAGAACAACATCCTGCAACACTCAAATTTTTTATTTATAATTAAAAATAAAGGGATAATTTAGGGGAAAGATTGGTTCTGCAAGCTGGCAGAAGGATATTAATCCTCCAGGTATTAAATCCTCGGTATTTTCTCAGAATCACACAGATCACAGAATTATTTAGGTTGGAAAAGACTCCAGGATCATCAAGTCCAAGCTATAATTGATCTGCACTGTGTCAGGTAGACCAGAGCACTGAGTGCCATGTCCAGCCTTTTCTTGAAGACCTCCAGGGATGGTGACTTCCACAAGTATTTCTACTGGATTGGTAAATAGCTGAACGATCTGTTAAGTTGTGAATAGGTTGTTAAATAATGTTAAAACCCTCATTATTTACCCCAAAGCACCCACTGGAGTCACGTAGGCGAGTGCTGGAATCTCAGGGTCTGCAGTCACCACTCCTCATTTTGTGTTCTGCCATGAAAAGAATTGTGAAACCATAAAACCCTGTTAAAGATGTTGATGAATTTACTGCCCATCAGGTCCCAACATAAATCCTCATATTAATTTACCAGTTTCAATGCTACCTATCCCTGCTGATCCATTTTTACTCAAGTTTTCTCTGGAGGGAGAAATGATAGTTGGGAGTTTACCCTTTTTTAGCCACCACTTCTGAAGGTGACCTCTCCCATACCATTTCTCTGGGATTAAAAACCACCTTTATTTAATCCCGTTGCAGCCCAATACTGACACCAGTCGCGTTCAAAGTTGCCAGAGCAGAGCACAGAGCTGCACTTAAAAACCTCAAAAAGAGAAAAATGAGCAGCATTTGTAACAGTCACACACGTCATGATGTTACAGTGAAAGTGTTTCCCTAATTGGAAGCCACCAGATTGCTGTTTTTCCAGAGGGATTAAGCATTTTTCATTAGCAGATGAAAAATGAGGGTGGCATGATGGGCTCCTTGGAAGAGGCAAGTGGCATTTTTCACAATCCCTTAATTAACTGTGGAGCCTTTTACATACTCTGACACTGCTTTTCCCCCATCAGAGTGATTTCAGTGACTGAACCTCTGCAGCACCACCCAGACTCACTTGTGCTGGTGCAAATGACATCCAGGGACCAATGAGATACAGATGGCACAATATCAATCATTTCAATAACCTTGAGCAGTATCTCTCACACATCTGTTTTGTGGCCTGGAGAACACTGAAATGCTCTGTTGCTCTAAAGCTGCATCTCGCTGCTTTACTACATCTGTGAGGGCTTTGCGACAAGTTAGACTACTCCACTGATGTTTTAAAGTGACTTTATTTAAATTATAATCTTATTAATTTAACATAGTTGTACATTATTTTCTTGCTTCTTCCCCAGGAAATCCTTTTCTGCCCTTTTTGTGCCCATTTTTGATGTGATCCTACATTAAACTTAAAAAAATGCACTATATAGCACATTTTTCTGTAGAAGCATGCAGCCCTCAGCACAGTGTTTTCAAAGACATCCATTTGGGATGTGACTCTGCTTCAATTTGTCATGTGAATTAGAAGAATAAGAACTGCTTAAACAAGAAGATAGCTGTTCCCATTTGAAAACATCACTGTGATGCAGTTTGGACATTGTAGCTTGGTGCTTCCATTCTCACCCACAGCATTGCCTGGTTCCTGTGTTCTCCAGTCAGCTCTGCCTGTGGTGGTAACAGTAAGTACAGCCAGGTGAGCATCATCACTGAATCAGCAAATCCTATGAAGGATATCATCAATCCTATTTAATTATTGGGCTTTGGAATTTTTTTCTTTATTTGTGTAAGTACTCAGTGAATATCAGTTAATGTGAGAAGACAAATCTGCTGCACAAACAGCCAGGAAAACCAAACTTCTGAGTAGTGGTGTTTACTACTGTCCTCCTGTCCTCACTCCCAGAGCCTTTGGAAGAAAGCAAGGTTTGTTATTTTACATCTTGCCTAATTAGGTCTCTGTTTGAGATTCCCTGTGTCAGGAAAATTAATCCATGATGTCAGAGGTTTATGTCCAAATAGGAGACAAAGGAGTCCTATAACTTTATTTGAACAAAGGGAGAGGCCATAGGGTATTTCCCATGGGGTTCTCGAATTGCTGGAGGACACAGCCTCCTTTTAATCCCAATTTCCTGGCTGCATTTCCCTCTCTTTCCCCATTGGCTGAGGCACTTGAGAGGTGCAGACTTCCCCAATTGCCTAATACAGGCCCACCTTTTCTTTTTATCTCTGTTCTTTTTCTCTAAGTCCAGGAATTTAGCACAGCCTTGGGTGACAGTCTGTGTCAATTAGTGGAATTAGTGGAATTCCTCTGGAATTTATGGTCCCTCCCATTGCTTCTTTCACCTATCACTATCTGGCTTTGTCTCCCAGCGGGCCCACAGTTTGTTTGTAAAGCCACATCCCTCTCATTCCTTTCACCTGAACATCCCATACAATTTAGAATTGGAGACTGGGGTGTGAAAATGTGGTGCTTTTTAAATCTTCCCTAAGTTGGGTGGAGCTTTGCCTTACATTCCCAAGTCCTGCACTCAGACTGGGTCAGTGTATGCTAACAGGTAGTGTTTTATTCAATTAATTTGTTTATGAAAGTCCTGCTTCCCATCCAGCATCCACTTCATTCCTCTCCTAAAGTAAGATACTCCTACTTCATCTTTCAACCCCCATAGCTTAAGCCAAAGAAGCAATAATGCTGTGTGAGGATGAAGAAAAGGAAAGGTGTACAGTCTGGGAGCAAACCTACCTCTGTCACTGCAGAGGGAACAGCACCTGACCTGAGGTGTCAGCAGGGACAAGAAGCAGCTGTTTCTGGCATATCCTGTGCTGCTCAGTGCCATGCTGGTGAGTGATTCTGCAGTTGGTGCAGGCCTCTGCCCTCCCTGGAGCCAAGCTCTGGCCCTTGTTTCAGAAAAAATACTCAAATTGCTTTAGAGCATGAGGCTCCTAGTGTGGGCTCTGATGGTGTGTCCCTTTTCAGTGACTTTCCATATGCTGGAAGAAAGGCCGATTTCACTCTGTTTCCCAAGATCTTATTGAACAGTATAGAGACAGTATATAGCTTTTAACTTTGCCTTTTAACCTGCAGTGAAACTATTTGAGGGTCATGGTCAGTCCATTACTTTTGTAAAAAAGTTTGTAGCTATGAAAAAAAGTGCTCTGTAGTCATTCAGAGTATTTCCCTGATTCATTTCAGAACTGGTTTGTTTGGAGGCAGCACTGACATCCTATAAAAAGAGGGCAAAGAGAACAGCATGTGATAGGCAGCTTGTTCATGGTGCACAATGTGGTTATTTTACTGGGTGGTGCACATGATGCACATACATACAGATGCACATGTGAGCAAGTATCATGGGATGTATAGAAGAGTTGATTAAAACCATGCCTTTCTCATATCTGGGTTAGATTAGCCCAGAGAGAAAATATGCAGCTTCAAATCTCTGTGAATAATTAGCCTGACAAGTTGCTTCTCTGGTGCAGCTCAACAGATGAGGAGGTATAAACACCAAAGTTGCTTATTCACAGGCAATGTCCTTAATTTCTGACAGGGGTTCACTCGTGGCTTTAATAAATCTGCTCTGGGCATGTTAGCAGTGGCATGAAAATAACAGAGCTTCATTTCAGCCTGGGAATTATTATTTTGGAGTGTATTTCCTTCCATTGAAGCCAATACTTATCAGAGTCTATAGGGTGAGAACAACTTCCACGTTTTGAGAAGAGCACAGAGAAAAGAGCCAGTGAGAGGAGCACAGTTCAGTCTATCAGGGTTGCAGAACTAAACTGGAATCAGAGGGGTTTTTTATTTGTAATAGTCTGGAGTCTGAGAGAAGCATCAGTTCAGTGTAATATTGAAGATGGGATGAAATGTATCTACCCTGAGTGACACCCTAGACTTGCTTCCCCATTCCCTGGCACAGCAGCATACTGGGTAATTAAAAACCAAAACTCCTGTCTGTCAGACAGTCCAACAACTCGCTGTCCTGCAGGAGAAATCTTAGTAAGTCATTCTGTCCTGCATGGAGGGGCATTTGAATTGCCACTATAACATGGTACAGTATATTTGGTTATTATTCACTTTGGACAGTGCTGTTGGAGCTTGGGTAAATGCAGGCCCAGGTGATTTTTGCTGTCCTGCTGTATATGAGCTGTGCAGTTGTCCTTTCCTTAGGGTAAACAGCAGAGCCTTATGCATAAGATGAATTCCTGAATGGTTGCTGTGCCATAGCTTTGGGGAGGGTGACACCAAAACACAACATGGCCAGAAAACTGGTTCACCATCACTGACAGCACCACTGGCATGGAGGTCAGCTGCAAAAGTGCTTGGGCTTGACCCTCTTTGTTAAAATGTTCTTGTTCTCTGTGTTTTGTGGGAAGAGAGGGAAATAGCTTTTTTCCCTGTAGGGTTGTTGGGTGATGTGTATTTGGCTGCCCCTCTCTTGCCACACTGGGGATTACAGTCCCCTATCCTGAGCACTGGGTTATTTAGCACCTGGTTCTTCCCACACTTCTCAACCTCTGGAGAGCATCTGCCTGTGTTCCAAACCTGGAGCTGCCTTGCACAAGGCTTCCTGGACATCTTCTACACCCCAGTTTTTCAGGATGAAATATGTGTAGATGCAGAATTAGCTGAAGCCACCTCAGGAGCAGCAGCTGTTCTGGTGGGCAGCATCTCTTTGGTTACAAAGTAGGGCAGATGGGGACATGGGAAAATCCTGAGGCTGAACTAATTCCTCAGTAATTTTTTACAAATGAGCCTAGGTTATGCTGTGAAACCCATGGGAAAGACTCCACACCATTGCTGACTGAGCCCACTGCTGCAATCCAGGTTGGGGATGGCAAGCCAGGTCACCCCTTCCTTCTCAGAGCAGCCTAAATGCTGACATGGAGCCCAGATGAGCCTTGTTATGCAGGAGAGATTACTGGCTCTGGAGTAAACCTCCTCTGGGCCAGCCAGCTGCCCCTCACCTGTTTCAGGGCTTGGAGGGTTTAATGAGAAGGGATAGGTTTAGTGAAGAGGTTTAATGAAGGGGGAGGGATAGAAAAGGAGTTTCAGGATAAGAGCAGCAGAGAGGAATTACTTGTGGCTCTGCTCCTGTGCCCCTTCGCCAGGCAGTGCATTGTGAAAAGCACAGAGGTGTTAGTGGATAACTAAAAGCACATCAGGCTGTCACAGGTGAATAGGAGAACTGAATGCATGTGTCATCAGCAGGTCTAATATTAGGACTTGCTAAATTTTGAGTGCTGAACACTGTGAATCTGACCTTCCCATGCAGTTACCTAGGGTTTGAAACAGTTCAGAAGATTTTGATCATTTTATCCTATATGATCCATTTGGAAAATTGGTTGTCTTTGTCCTCTATATGGACCTGTTTCTGTCCCAGGTGGTGTGGCTCCTTCTGGCCTTCTCTTTGCTTTGCTGAGGCAGGAAAAACTGCACCACCTTTTTTTTTGGTCCCAGACTGAGTATCTGAAAGTGGTCATCAGTCACCAGGTTTTACATGCATAATTCCAGCTTTTTCCAGCATTTTCCTCTGGCAGACTGTTTGTCTGAGTGACAGGACAGCCAGTCTGCATTGCCCCAGGGGCTTCACAAAGAGGCTTTCATTCTCTCTGCTCCCCTTTGCCAGTGTGTTTTTTCCTGCTGCCCCTGCCCTCATGGAACCTTTACCCTCTCACTCTGATGTGCCACCTGACATTTCCTGAGGGCTTCTTTTCAGATACAGGTACCCCTCCTGTTCAGAACTGGATGCTGCTTTGCTTTTTGCCTTGCAGCTCTGCCTCTCTGCTTTTCTTGTGGCTTTCTGCTCCTCTGTGCCCTGTGTGTTTCCTGGCTGCTTTATCTCCCTTTCTTCCTCTCATTGTTCCCCATTCCCGCAGCCACAGCCCGGCCTCCTGACACTGCTGATGACTACCAGGGACATTTGCTTCCTGCCACTGCCTCACAGCCCCTTTCAAGGGGGTCTGTGGAGATCAGTTACAGGGAAATTTAGCCTCAATCTGTAGAGAATTTAAACTGAAATGCCCAAGAGTTCTTGGTGCGTTGCTGACCCTGTGACAGCCCTCGTGATTTAATGTAAAATTTTCTCACACCGTCCCAGAGTGCCAAGAAATTAAAGTGCTGGAGCTGCTGAGACAAAGGTCTGGCTTTTCCTTGCCTGTGTGGGTGGATGAAGTATTCCTCCCTAGCTTTGCCCCTGGAATTGACTGTGTCTGAAATCAGAGCTGAACAAAACAACTCCAGCCCCCAAACAGCTGGTATTTAATACTTCAGGCTGTGCAACTATGCATTTCCTAAATGTTTTGGGGCAGAATTAGGGATTGGAAATGGAAAGCTGAGTCTTAGTAGAAGTATTGGGCAGGCTGAAATCCCTTGCTTTAAGGAACCCTTTGGCTGACACCTAAATACTGAATACCAGGTAATAACCCATTGCCCAGCATGGACAGTTTCTTCTGGAGCACAAAACACGGCACAGGATGTTCTTAACACACTCCTTGAGGAAAAGCAGGGGAAAAAAAATAGTCAGTATTTTCCAGCTGCATTTCAGTCCATGATTTTAGCACATTTTTTCTTTTGAGAGGCTGAAAAACAGTGGGAGTCTGGAGGGGAAGTAGAGAGGCCTGAAAAGAGTGCAGGCTGGAAAGGGATGGGAGGCCAAAGAAGTGTGGAAGGCTGGAGGGCAAAAAGTGGAGGCTGAAACTTGGGCAGAGGCTGAAGTACTGTGGGACACTAATGAAATCTTTTTGGGAAATGGAGAGTCTGATGAAGAGTGGAGGAATAAGGAGAAACCATTAAATAGAGTGGAGGCTTAATATAAAGGTCAGGCCTTAAAGGGGTAGAGGGACAAAGAAGAGTGGGGCACTGAAAAAGAACAAAAGGCTCAGTGTAGAAGGTAGAAGGGAAAAAAAGTGTGGAAATGGAGTAAACAAGGAAGAGTAGAACAAAAAAAAAAAAAAAAAAGGGGTCTAAAAATGAGAAGGAGGCCAGAAAGGAAGTGCAGTAACAAAGAAAACTGGAGAGAAAAAACCAGTAGAGGCTGCAAAAGAGTAAAACACAAGAAATAAAGGTCAGTGAGAAGAAAAAATGAGTCGAGAAAGAACAGAGGCTAGAAAAGGGTAGAGGGCCAAGAAATGGTGGGAGAGAGAGAAAGAAATGCAGAAGCTGAAAGGGCAGGAGGACACAATTTTGTGGGAAACAAACCCAGTACAGACCAAAAATGTGGAAGGTGAAAAGCCAAGGGAGAGTGTGGAGAGAGAGAGGAAGAGAGGGGCAAAAAGAGGTGGGAGGCCAAGAAGGGGGAAACTGGAGAGGGCAAACTCGAGATTGAGGCCAGAAAAATGTAAAGGCTGGAATGGGGAGGAAGGCTGAATAAAATGTAGAGGTCAGAAAAAAAATGGAGTCTGTGAAGTGGTGGGAGGTTAAACTGGAGTGGGAGGGTGAAAAGGAGTAGCAGTCTGGACAGGAATGATAAGTTGGAGTGAAACTTTAGGAGAGAAAAAAGTGGAAGATATGTGCTGGAAAGCCAAAGAGGGTGAGAGGTCTGAAAAGAGTGGAAGTCAAATTTTGTGGGAGATGGAAAAGTTGTGGGTGGCTGGAGCACAAGGAAAAAGTGGGGGCTAAAAGGGAGTGGTGGCTAAAATGGTGTGAGAGTCCAAAAAGAAGTGAGAGGCTGGAAAGCAAGAAGTAGCTAGAAAAAAGTGGAGCCCTAAAAGTGATGGGAGGCTAAATGAGAGCAGAGGAGTGAAAAGGTTAGAAGTCTGGAGGAGAGGGAAAGGAAAAGGGGATGGGAGAAGCAAAAAAGATATGGAAGTTTTAAAAGGGATGGAAGGCTGGAAAACAAGATGTGGCCAAAAATGTGAACCCCTAAAAGTGGTGGGAGGCTAGAGGGAAGTAGAGGCCAGGAAGTAGTGGAGGCTGAAAAGAGGGCAGGGGCCCCAGGAAGGGGCAAGGTGAGGCTGAGGAAGGGCAGGGCAGGGTCAAGGCAAGGCAAAGGAGAGCAAGGCAATACAATGAAAGGCAGAATTTAAAGTATTGTCAAAGTATTATAACCTCACCCCTTCCTCTGAAGTGTAATGGGTAATGAGAGAGCATTCCATTGGAATAC
The DNA here is from genome assembly GCA_013397095.1 of Sterrhoptilus dennistouni. Taxonomy (NCBI): domain Eukaryota; kingdom Metazoa; phylum Chordata; class Aves; order Passeriformes; family Zosteropidae; genus Sterrhoptilus; species Sterrhoptilus dennistouni. The sequence continues at coordinate 1,184,839 of VWZU01004631.1, forward strand.
CAGTAAATTGGATACGTTTTCTGGGTGAATATTACTTTCTGGTTGACAAACTTAACTGATGTTCTCCCAGATGGCCTGAAATAGGTATTTCAGACCGTGACTTCCCAGCTGTCAATGTAGGAACCTCTATGCTCAGTGTTATTTATTAACAATTTTCTTTTTAAGGGAAAAAAGTTTGCTTTTTCAGCTTGAATGTATCAAAAATGCCAAGAGTTTGCTAAAATATTAATGTTCTAATTTCATTCTAGATTGGATTTAATGAGGTATGCTAGCTTGTGCCAACACTGTGCTGTTAACCTGTGACTCCTAACACCTGCCATAAAATACAGGTAATTCAGTCTGAAGAGTTTCATTTATCCATGCCATGAACAGGGCCGTCAATGTGGGCAGTGGTGTTTTCTCCTCCACCCACACAAGCCAGAGCTTTAACGAGGTGGGAGGTTCTCCTGTACACTGATGTCACAGAAGGCAGTCACAGTCAGCTGTGCCACAAAGGAAGGGGTTAGATTGTAATATCTTGGCCATACTTTAAATCCTTAATTAAACAGCAAATTGTTGTGAATAGTGAGGATTATTCAGTGTGAGAAGTATTTTCCATGCCTCTGCAATGATAACAGAGGCATTGAAATACTACTCTTCCTTATTTTCAGGCTGTCCTAACAATCACAAGGAAGGTATTTTAAAAGCAGTGCTCTGCTTGTGGGTTTAGATGGCTGGTGCATCACATTTCCCAAGGTCTTATGGGATGCCGTTTATCTCATTTCTTCTAGTTATATTTTGAAAGACTACCTGGGCCTTGATGTAACTTGTGTGGAGGCCCTCCCTGACTCAAAGTGGTTTTGAAGACAAGTTGATCTTTGTGGTTACAGCATGTCAGGTTGATGAGAGAGCACTTGCTAAGAAAAGAAATATTTGCTTTTTGGCAGAGAGATTAAAAATATGCTAATTGTACATCCCCAAATAACCTCATTAAAAGATCTGCCCTTTAGATACGAGGGGTAGACTGTGGGTTATGCTACAAATGAAGGGCTTAGTTGGGAGGCAGTTTTTCAGGGAGAATGGCCACGTTTGTGGTTCCTTTTACACATCTGAACAGCTGCCTGTTCCTACATGTGTGATTCATTCTCCAGGGAAGATGTCAGAGCTGTATTATTTGACTGACTCAAGGGGAGTACAGCCAGATCATCTTGCCTGAGTCATCCAGATGGCAGTATTTCCTCTGGGCCACAGACCTCTGGCTTGCAACATGCAGAGCTTGAAGGAGGGAGGGAAAGGAGAAGAAAAACCATGCTGAGCACTCTTCACCCTGATGGCCCTGCTGGGAGCCCATTCCCAGGGGGCTTTCCCTGCCTTGCTGTTTGTCATGGGAAAAAAAACTTGCAAAAGGGATTTGTCCCAACATTGAAGGGGAATTTTTGTAGTCTTGAAGAAGTTTATTGGCTAACAGAAGTGTTTCCTACCAAGTTCTAGAATTGTGACATTGCTGATACATTATTGATGGGGACAGAGTAAACCACAAAATATTATTTCTGAAAGGAATTATGAGTTCAGTAGAGTGGATCAGTGTTTCACAGAAAAAGTCCTTTTTAACTTGAAGTTAATTTTTAATTTGTTGTTGTCATTAAGTTTGTATAAGAAATGGATTAACTTTTTAAATTCCACTTTCTCGGTTTGACCATGAGAGCAGGAGTTGACTGAAAGCCAAGGACTTTTCCATGGACAAGTTCCATGAATTGGGAAATTCCAAACCCCAAAAGCTTCTCATTCTTCATTCCTTTCATTCTTTCAAAAATAGTGCAGATATGTCCCCAGTGGCAGCTTGTAAAGAATGCAGAAACCTCACTCTTGAGTACCAAAATAGGATGACTTCAGAAATTTGCAAAGCACCTTATTTTTTTCCAACGTGCTCTACTAGTTGGCTCAGGAAGGCATCCCAAATGGCATTTCTGACTTCTCTCATATTTAATTATCCTGTTACCTAGTTTAGTAGAAGTGTTAATGTGATTGTGTCCAAACAGAAATGCAGGAACTATCCATGTATGGGCATAGGAAGACAAGTTGGACACAGGACACAGTTGGCCGTTCTGGTTACCAGGGCACTGCTGATTCATCTTCAGTTTTCTTTCAACCAGGACCCCCAGGTCCCATCCTGTGGTGCTTTCCAGCATCAAATTCCCTGGTCTGTCCATATGTCCAGGTACAGAATCTGGCCCTTTCCCTTCTTGAACTTCATCTGGTTGGTGATGTCCTGGTCCTCTAGTCAGTAGAGGTCTCTCTGCAGGGCCTCCCTGCCTTTGAGGGAGTCAACAGCTCCTCCCAGTTTTGAATCATCTGTGAACTTGCTCAATGTCCATTCCAGACCTGTTTCCAAGGCCTTTATGAAGATGTTGAAGAGCACAGGGCTGAGGATGGAGGGCTGCAGAACCCCACTAGTGACAGGTTGCCAGTTTGATGTCACCCCATTCACTATCACCCTTTTTTCCTGACCCATGAGCCAGCTACTCACCCATCCCATGACATTTTATCCAGAAGGATCCTGGCAGAGATGGAAAACTTTATGTAAAATCCAAAAAGATTGCATCAACTGGCTTCCCTTGATCAACCAGGTGGGTTACCTGGTCATAACAGGAAATCAAGTTTGATAAGCAGGACTCACCTCTCATGTATCTGTTCTGGCTGTGACAAATGACTTCATTGTCCTTCAGGTGTTTTTCAATATCTCCCAGAATAATCTTCTCCATAGTTTTACCGGGCACTAATTTGATATTTATCACACTCCAGCAAAGGCTCTAGATCTCATTTGCTGTAGGCACTGCTGTAGAGTGAGAGTAGAGCAAACAGGTTGCTTTCCAATAGCATCTGGACAATGTTTTTCTCCTGTTTTTGTCATGCTTACTGAAATCCCATGTGTGTATGGGTTATATAATTTTGTAGAAAAACCCTTATAATTGCAAAAATCTCTTGTAGGAAATATGAGAGGGACTAAGCAATGCCTCCTAAGGAAGCATCTGTTTCTCATACCCATCCATCCCTCTTTTCATCATCCCTCTCCCTCTAAACATAAGGTGTCTCCATCTCCATTGTTCTTAAAAGCACAAAATACAGGAGTCAGATTGTGAAGGTGTTGTCATCTGGGGATGCTTCAAAATCTAGTTTACAACCTGTATTTGGAGGTGTTCAAGGCCAGGTTGGATGTGGCTTTCAGCAGCCTAGTCTAGTAGAAGGTCTTCCCACCCACAGCAGGAGGGTTGGAATTGAATGATCTTTCAGGTCCTTTCCAACCAAAATCATTCTGTGATTTTTGTCCTTTGCTCATTCTCAGAACGTTAACAGCTCCGTTGGCTGCTGCAATGGAGTTGCTGCAGTGGAGCTGCTGCAATGGCTGCTTACCAGATACAGAACAACAGGGATTTTGTGAATTACTTTCTGAAAGAAGAGCCTCCTTGTTTGTTGTGTAACACTTCCATCAGAAATGGAACAGTTCTATGTGGCTGCAATAGCTGCTCTGAAGCTGCTGGTGCTGGTGGTGTGCTGCCTGTGGATCACTGGTTGGACAGACTACAGCTACATTCTGTTATGGTTTTTGGAACTTCTACAAATGTCTGAAATTAACAGAAATACAGAATAATGGAATGGAAATCTAGAGTAATTATCTTCTTAAATCAGGCTGCTCAGGAACTTCTCCACTGGTATTTTACATATTTTCAAGGATGGAGATTCTGTGGTCTCCCGCAGTGTTTGCCAACCTTGTGATGAAAATAATTTTCCTTATATTCGAGGTATATTCTGATGTTCTATATAATATATATAATATAATACAATATCTGATGTTATTATCTTCTAAGGCCTGTGAAAAGCCTATAGATTATCTCAATGCTGCAGTTTAACTGCATCTGAAACAAACAGTAAATGAATTAAAATACACTTGTGAATATCTTTGCATGGCAAGCAAAATTGATAGCAATCGTTTTTTCCAGGCTAGAGTCACGTAGAAAAAGGTTCTTCTTGAGTTTCTGGCATTTTATGCAAGCCTTGAAGTTTCCCTCTCCTCCAAAAGTAAAGCAAACACAAAACTGGATTGATCTTCTAAAGCAGTGGAGTGATGGGGTGCATCACCATGATTCGATGTGATTACATTCAATGCACTGGAGAGCTGTGAAAGCAGCACACTTCCCTCCTGTTTTATCTAAAAATACAGCCTGAGACAATGTTGGGCTGGCTCAAGGGCAGCAGCAGTTAATAGAGCTTTATTGGATTTTTTTCCCTTAGTGCTGAGGAATGACACATGGCAGGAGGAATTTGACACTGAGCAGTTGCTGAAGATCTACAGCTTTCCTTATTTATTCAGGCAAGAAATTAGTATTTTTTTAATATGGCTATTGCTTGGAATTTCAGCTATTTAAATGGAGATAGAAGATATAATGGGCACATTAATACTTTTAAGATAACTAAAGATGAAATTATGCAGACAAATAACAGGAGCTAAGGAGGATGAGGAAAACCAGTACTTCCAGTCTGACTTCCCTCCAGCATTTTCCAGATGAATTCTGCACTGAGCTGCTGGAACAGCTTCACCCTCAAAGCATGATACAGATACATGAAAAAAAGAAATATACTGAGCACAGGCTATTTAGAATTTTGCTTGAAATATTTACTTCTAAAAATCTGATGTTACTGTTTCAAATTTCCTTCACTGGCTTGCCTGTAGCTATGTCTACAATTTAAAGTGATGGCTCTAAATGAAGAGCCATAGGTATGAATATGCTAAAACATGCAATTAGCAGCTTGTAGTAGCTTTCAATGTGGATATTTCCTGAACCTCCACAAACCTGATTCTCTCCCAAGTACTGTGTCTTCACTGGTGTGCTAATGCTCCAAATGTCCTTCTTTATGGATCTCCTAAATTATGATACAACAGGTCTTCAGTTCCTGCCTACTATGAAAGTTGGAGAAGTAGATTTTTACAGCTATTTTGTCCTCTTCAGAGATGCCTTCTCTCTCTTTGTAATGTGCTGTGGATCCTTTTCCCTGGTGTTATTCTCACAACCCAGGAGATGTCCTTGCTTTCCTCTGCAAGGTTATACTTTCCTGTCGCCCAGAAAGATGGTTTAGGGAATCTTCCTGCTGCAGTTTATCTATAGCAAACAAATACTAAAGTCTATGTGTGTATAAGTGGTAATTTTCTTGTTTGTTCTAGTGCAAGATTGTTCCATTAAACTGAAATGTTTATTCATTGGGGTTTAGTGAAGTTTGCATGGTTGGTTTTCTGTAAAGTTCAACAGGACTCCAAAGAGTGGATGTATATATCTTCTTAATATGACTCTCTAGGTCTAATTCCTGTCCTGTGAAGGATGTCAGGTGCTGAATCTGAGGAAGAAACAGCTCAGAGCTCTGTGTCACCCCTATATGAGCATCATTCCATTGGAGATGCATAGCTACAAGCTCCGTCTCCCAGAGTACTTTTTTCCACCATGTTTTTAAATGTGGCTTTCGTAAAAAGACTTCTCTAAACTCTTTAACACTTCTCAAAGCCTCTTCAGAACACCAACAAAAAAGTGAGCTTTGGAAAGTGTTTTTTCCTCCCCAATACAGTTAGCATTTTAAGCCACTTTAATCTTCCCAACAGTTTACTGAGTTTTAGGAAATACCAAACTCCTTTTAGAAGACAGAACAACAGATTTTATTTGACCTGAATGAGGAAATGCAGAACCGCTCAGGAAGCTTCCCTGGGTGCTTATTACAATTTCTAATTACTGTTTAGCCCATATGAACCTCACAGCTAGATTTCAAATATTTTGAGGGCTGAGCTGATAGTGGGAGATTAACTGGAACAAGGGTGTTATTAAATATGGTTTAGACCTTGCATATTTAATAATGCAATTAATGTCATAGAAATGATCCCCAACTCAATTCTACAAGAAAAACTCTCTAGGAGCTCTCTCACTTCGTTGTTGAAAGCTGTGAAGAGGTGGGCATGGAGGTTGGACATTGATGGAGAGGAGGAAGAGGAGGGGTGAGAGTTTGCAGGGTCCAGCTTGCAGGTGGGGCTGTACCAGCTGTCACTGCATGATGCTGATCCTAAGGAAAAGCCCAGAGGGAAGCTCTTGGCACTGACCAGAATGAAGAAGGGTGTATGAACCCAGTGAGAAGAAGGACAGGAAGACAGTGACATTTTCTTTGGCCAGAGCATGGCCCTGACCTTCCAAGGCACTGGCTGTGTCACAGAGTGGAGGAGCCAGTGGTGCCTCTGCCATGGGCAAGGGCTGCACCTGCCCTGATATGGCTGGGAGTGCTCAGGGGACACTCTGCAAGGAGAGACAGCAGATACTGGGGACCTGACTATGGGCTGTGCCTGTTTTCCAGGCTTTACTCTGGACCAGCTCTGGTCTGTGCCTGCAGCCTGAGCTCCTCTGGATGATAGGAGCAGAGCACCAGTTTGGCATGGTCCCAGAACAGTCCAGTTTTTGTGCTTTGAGGATACTCTGCCATGTGAATCAAAGAGCAGGAGTTGGGGATGATTGGAGGGTTTTCTTCAAAACTGGAAGCAAGAGGGGTGGTTGCCCTGTGAACACCTGGCATTGCTGCTGTGACTCCTCTGGGGCTCTTTTAGCCTCATAGATGGAGCTTCCCACTCTTCAAGCTGTCTCTGTGCGCTGCAGTTTCTCTGAATAACCAGTGGAGAGAAGATGCTGGTATTTGTTTAATCCATACATGTGGAGAATGAGGAAAATCTCTCCTGGTCACAGCTTATATTTTACAAAATATTGTGCCTTACATTTTAATGTTCTTCTCTCGGCCTTAGTTGTCACTTGTCACATTATCAAAATGCACTTTCTAGAGGAGTCCCAAATGTGAGGCTAATCTAACAGGTCAGAGCCTGGTTTCAGGTAATCACTGATGTTAGTAGCCCTAACAGGAAAAAATCAAGGTAAATTCATGTGCTCACATTTGCTCTTTAAGTATCTGGTATACGCGTAGGTGTGAGAGATGCAGGGAACATTACAATGAGTCAGTAGGAACTCTTTCTTGGTGCAAGTTAGTCACAGAATCACAGGATGCTTTGGGGTGGAAGGAACCTTAAATATCATCTCATTCCACGACAGGGACAACTTCCACTAGACCAAGTTGTCCAAAGCCCCAGCCAGCCTGGCTTTGAACTCTTCCAATTAGGAGTGAAGAAGACGATACTTGTTCAAAGAAAACACTGAACTTTTTTTTACCATTGCTCTACAAATGTCACATTATTGTGGGTCTCTGCAAACTTCCAGTCTTCTCACTAATGTGCTTTGAATGCCTTTTTCACTCTATTGCTTCATTCTATTTATGTGGTTCTCCCTCTTCTACCTGTGCTTTGAGGATGTCATTCCTCCAGAGGCTGACCATCCCCAGCTAGGACCAGAGCAGTGCTTGCATCGAATGGAAATTTACCACTGCTGTTAATACACTTGCCAGTGCTGTGTAAATATTTACTATAATTACTAAAGCTGCTTTACTATTAGAAAAAATTCTCTGCAGGTGGTGTTCTGGAAATTAACTGACCAGTGTGTTACCTGAAACCACCTCCTCTTGCCTCCACTCTTCAGGTATTGGCTAAGGCTGGGAGCAACTTGCAGCTCTAAGGGAGATTTGCCCAGAGAGCTGAGTCACAGAGAATATACCTTTTTCTCTCTTGAGACATCTCAAGAAATTGTTTTCCTGAGCTTTGTTTTTAATATATTATTTATGATGTGTAAGAAGTAATTAAAATACTGACACCGCTCAGGTGCATTTCATGTGTGAGGAAATGTAATATTATATATTTAATGTGCCTATTTAAAAACCAATTCATATTCACGTAGCGCCATCTGTCAGCCAGCCTCTGCAGCTGCACAGGACAAGGGCATTTCATTTTTATTGAACTAACATAACTCTTGGCAGCACTTAAAAATAACTTCTTTAGGGGGAAAGAAAAAAAGGAGAAGGTTTCTTAGCTCTTGTTTTACAGACTGTTTTGTAATACTGCATCCAGCTGTGTAAACAGTGAGTTTGGTGAAGCTTATCTGTGCATGAACATGGAAACCAGACTCAAATTGGGCTATGGGGGCTCAGCAATGAAATCTGAGAATTATTTTGCCTTGCTCAGGATGTGGGAACTCTTCACTTTGTTTTACCAATCTCAGGCTGAGATGGATGGAGATGGGCAACATATACCAAGCAGTCTTCATGACTTTAGTATAGTGCCATTGTCCCCAGTATCTACAGAACAAAAAATTCCCTTTGGCATAAGTGCAACAAAGGCTTTCCTGCTCCTTGTACCTTTCTGATCTACATGTTTACCAGCCTCATGTTTGTTCTTATTTTTCCAAGTTTTTATCCTGTTTACAAAGCTGCTGAAATCTCAGGGCCTTGCCCGGGGAACAAAGAGAAACTCAAAATGGCAGAGTGAACACAAACATTGCCCAGGATGGTGCCCACCAGGGGCTACTGTGTGAGGGCAGACAAAGGGAAAATGGCAGCAGCTGTCCCCGCCTTATCTCCCTGGTAGCATCAGTTCCATCAGTGCATGCAGCCCGGCACATTGGTGGCTGGAACCATGGAGGGACTTTGCCTTCCTCTTGGCAGCAGACAGCAAACAGTGGGCCAGGGTGTCCCAGACTCCTCACACCTCTCTTCCTGTCTGGTGCTGCTGGCAGGCTGGGGTGACTGCATGGAGTGTAGCCACTCCTCTCAGGGCAATGCCACAGCCACAGATGCTGCAAAATTCACTTTGAAACACTTTTTGATTGCAAAATGCAGCTTCTGGAGTTGCTACTCTGTAGGAGAAGGGAACACAGGTGACATTGTCCCTGATCAGTAACAGCTGTGTTAATTACAATACAGCCTGGCCCCAGTGAGTCACAGCTGTGACCAATAAAGGTAAGTGTGATTAAAGGGAGGGGGTTTGCTGGTGGGGGGAGGAACCTTGAGGACCATGAAGAGGAAGGACCCTGAGGAGGCAGAATCTCTGCAGTGAGATCAGTGTGGGTGTGCAGTCAGAGCCTGTTGTTGAACTTGCAGTCACAGTCTGGCTGGGGAAAAGCTGTAGTCACAGGCTGCAAACTGATCCCTGCAGTCAGAGCTCAGCAGGAAATAAGCAGCAGTCAGAGGCTGCAGGGGAAACCTCCAGCAGGAGCTTGGTGCAGGCAGAGTCAGTGAATGGTTGGGGTCAGGATGGCTGAGGTGTGAAGAGGAATCAACCAGGGCCCTTTTCATGCTGTGATAAACAAGAAGTCTGTCTCTCAGATAATTTCTACTCTCTAACAAGAGGGCTGCTGCAACACTACTCTTGTAAGTAGAGGCAAGAAAAAGCCAAGAGGCAAAGGCTAGAGAGTGATTCTGCCTGAGGGCCTCAACTTCTAACAAGGCCAGGGCACCTCAGCCCCCTGCCCCTCCATTCTGTTTTCTGCCCTCTGAGTCTTATATAGACTGTAATAGGTTTGAGTACAGATAGATAGGAAATACAATTAACATTTTGAGTTCCCCAGGGCAATGCACCATTAAATAAAAAAATTAATTACAATGAAGAATTCCTTTGCTTTGCTATTGAGGGATAATCCTGAGGGGTGACTGGTGGCACTTGCAGTGGTTTGGGCATCCTGCCTTGTGTGCTCACTGAAGTCCTGTCCATCAGCAGAAGCTTGCAGGATCTTCTCCCACAGCTTCACAACAGGCTGTGATTTTTCTTTTCCCTTTGGGAAAGGGCTTCTGAACATGTGTGCAGAGATTTATTATGCAGACATCTGCGGAATAAGAATAAACTAAATTCCCACATCACCAAACCATGTACTGTTTGGAGTTTAATGAAGATTTCTTCCCCCTCCATGCACCAAGTAGATGCTATATAGTTTAAATTATGTATAGGTCTGTTACAGAATAAGCAGTGCTAAATTTTATATGCATACACAGAGCACAATAAATTATGTATCTTGCCTTAATATTTCATGAAGAAGAGCCATGGCATGTATTGATTTCATTTAGACCTGAGTTCAAGAGACCATTTAAACATATTTCTATTTTTAAGTCCATGAATCATCATAACAGGACTGTCCAGGTGCTTTCAGTTAGATGTGTACTTAACAACCATGCTGAATTTGAGCCATAATGATAATCAGATTAATATTTTGAACCAGTGCCCAAGGAAGCCAATGGGAGCCATTTAATCAATTTTACTAAGCTCTTGAAGTAAGATCCATTTTTTAATATATTTGTATGCATATATATTTAATGAAGAAAATGGAAGGTAGGCCTTTACTGAGAAATTGGAGTCTGTCTGAGCCTGGAGGCTCCTTATATTGTCATGAATTTCTGTAGCAATCTGAGAAATCAAGGCAAGTTATCTCAAAATGCCCTTGGCAGACACTCACTCATTCTTCCAATGCCCAGGATATGCCACACTGAAGGCTGAACACTCCCCTGCCCGTGTGAGTGAGCCAGCATCCTTTGGATAACAGGAACTCATTTTTACCTAATGAAATTATTGGGATTTATTTACTGCCCTGAAAGATATGGGAAAAAAAAAAAAANAAATAACCCTGAGGAGATGTAAAAAAAAAAAAAAAAAAAAAAAGAAAAAGCTTTATGGACAAAATGTTCAAAAGCACTTCCATAGCACAAGAACTTAAATGTCACTGGCAGACTTGCAGCTCTGACTGAATGGGGGGAGTGGGGGTTAGCCTGGACCACCTGGGCAGAAAGGACTTCCAGCTCTTTCTCTGCACATGTTGTCCATGCTCCTGGTGAATTAGCTTGTTTGGGGCACTTTTCTTATCCTGAATCTGCAGCTTTCAACTACATGCTTGGTCTTCTCTAAGGCAACTGTTGAGATGCATTGATTGAGGGGTCAGAAAGGACCAATGTATCTGATCAAGAAAACAGTTGCATTAAATAGAACATTTAATTTGGTCCTGATGCCAACACTCAGGAAATGGTACTTTCCAAAATGAATCTGCCATACAAACATGTGCACACATTTTTTACTTGTTTTTGTAGAAAAAATCAGGTCACAACCCCTGTGACTCTGCTTTGAGCCCTGCATTTCTTCTCCTGGAGTTATCCAAAATTTCTCTTTGGAGAATGTGGCTACAAGTAACACCATTATGTACAGGAAGATCCAAAAGAAGCCCAAGCGTAACCTAAAAGCCTAGTGAACTCATTTCCACTAAATGGAAACCTTTTCCTTTCTTGCCCTTTTTTCCTCTCTTTCTCCCTCTAGGACATAGGCAAAGATGGTGGTTTTGTCTTTAATATTTGCAAACTACAACAAGACTGAGCTTTTGTCTTTAGGTTTTTGTCCACAAGTAGAAATAGTGGTTAATGTTTCCCTATGAAAGCATCCTATATTAACTGGCTCTTACAAAAGTAAATTAAATAGCTTTTGTTTTGTCACTTTATTGTTATTACTGTTATTTATTAACAGCATGGTGTATTGTGCTTTTGTTTATTTTTAAAGCATGATGTGTGTAGTCAAATCTGTATGTTGGCTCACACATTAATGTGGATGCAAATATTGAGCCATTATATCTAAAAAAATACCACCTCTCACAGATCTTTAATACTGCTGTGCTTTGCTACCACAAGCTATTCTTGCAGTGAACTGAGAAAATCAGTCTGGATCTGACCTATGATATAAAAGTCTAAGAGTTGATTGGTTTTTTTCTGGCTGCTGTAGGAACCCATTTATGTTGGGATAGTTTCTTGTGTGTTAGGAAAAGAGTAATTTTCAAATTGTGGCCATCAAACTCTGAACCTCTGAGTCCCAAACATTTTGCCTCAAACTGCCCTCATATTGCTCAGCTATAACTTCTGAATCCTGAATAAAAGCTACAGAGACTACACCAAATGCAATGGGTTTTTTTTTTTAGTTGGATAGGCCATATTAATGGGATTTAAACAAAGATATAGCAATGTTTAATCCATTTCCACTTCTGCAGTCTTTTTATTTCCTAAGAAAACTTCTATAGTGTTATTTAATGTCTCATTTGAAAATGGCAGAAAGCTTAAATGAATTATTTTTCACTTACCTGGAAGAGTTTAAAATTTGTGGAGTTCACAGAGCAGCCAACATTTAGCAGCTTCCCATATTAAGATATGACTTTCTGCAGTTTGCTTCTGTAGATTGAAAGATTTTGGTTTAGATTTTAAGGATTTATTTCATGTGTCAGTATCTGTTAAATATCCTATAGAGGAAAATCTGAGAAGACATCCATTTGTAGATACAGTCTTTTTTATCTGTGGCAAAAATACAAAGACCTGCAAGTAAGCCAATATTTAATTGCATTATCTAATGGCATCAAAATTTAGTTATGGCTCTCTTTAATAAAATAAATTTGGAGTCTTAGATGATAATTCTAAAATTAGATCACGTCACACCTTATGGCTATCAGGTCACTTTGTGAGATGAGCCAAGAGTCTTCCACACTTAACCATAAAAATTCCCTTTTGTTTCTGCTCAGAGGCTCTGAGTTGAAAAGATTATTTGGGAAATGGCTGAACTTGATGCATTGTTTAAATTACAATATTTTTTACAGTCTTCTTCCTAACAAAAGAATTACTGTGGCTGTTGTAGACCAGCAGATGGATAATACAATGGAAAGTACGGAATGCTTTGGGAAAGAGTGAGAGAACAGAGAGAACCTATAGAGGTCCTGCTCATGGCACTCCAGGCTCAGAGATACCAGGAGGGAGTGGTCTGACCCTGTGCCTTCAGCAGATGCCAGTGCCCATGAGTTTGTCTCTGCCTTCTTTTAGTCCATATAAGTTGTTCACCTTCCCATAGTCCTCTGCTGGTGAGTTCTGCAGATCAGCTGCATCTGTTCCAATAAAGCTGCCTCCTGCTAAGCATAAAATAGCCTGAGGGTAGTGTCACTGGTAGATCCTGTGTAAAGCCTGACTGGAAGCAGGGAGAGTTGCCTCGTCATTGATGGTAACACCAGTTCCTAAATGTGGGCTTAAAACTCAAGCTTTAGCTTTTCTCCTATAGTGAGAAGATGCTGTGATTTCCACAGCAAAAATTAACAATGAAATTAATCCCTGAGAAGGTGAAAGGAACGAAAAGGAATTTTAGAAAGTGGTGAAATATGGTGTCAGATCACAATCCTCTGTTTCTGCATCTGCCACCAAGTTTCTGTGCAACCCTGATGTGCTCATCTGAAAAGGAGACAGAAATGTTGTTATTATTGACCAAGAAATCACAGAGCTTCAGCAGGTGGGCACAGGCTGCCTGATACACTTTTATCTCTTTGGCCTCACAGCAGCTTTGGAGGACAAGATGGTGGCTCAGTGCTCCTTGATTCCAGCCTGGCATCTTCATACTGAGCTGTTCTGCTTCTGCCTCTCCAGCCTGCCATTTCCTAGGGCACTACATGGCATTGAGTCATAAATGTCTGCAAGTGCTTTTTAAGAGCAGAGTGAAGATGCTTTAGAAGAGAGCATGCTTGCCTGTTGGGCAGCAGCAGCTCCAATACCTCAGTGCTGCAATTATATTTGATGGTGCATGTACTTTGCTTTGGGAAAGCTGCCAAATGGCATTTTATTCCTAACTCAGAGCTCTATGCAACGAAAAATAAATGAATTTCCATGATTTTTTTTTGGCCACAAAAGGGCCTGCAGGTCTTTACACAGCTTTACCATGCTGGGATCAAAACCTGGCTCAGACCAAAAAGCACTACTGGGAATGATGCTGTTTGTCCTTAGAGTCAGGGCTTTATCAAGTGGCTCAGACTAGGGTGAAGGTAGCCACTGTCCAGCCAATTTCCCCAGAAACAAATGACAGAATTACAGTCTGGTCCCCAGCCCAGCAGCCCTGGAAGGGGCAGCTTTCTCCTAAACATTAATGTTAATAGAGGAGCTTTATTAAGTCTTTGTCGTGATTCCTCTTTCACCTCCAAACCAGGTGTGGCAGTCCTAGGACCAGCTGTGTTAACTGTTTTTAAGTGTTAGAAAAACTTACCCAGATATATTCCTTTAATCTTGCTGACGCTTCTCCACTTTTCTTTCTGCAGCAAATGGAAGGGCATGAATTTCCTGCCACGCAGGTAATTTTTCTAGGTTTGTTTCTCAGTCACGATGAGTGAAGATCTGTTGTCTAACCTCACCGGCAGGTTTTGAGTTCTTTTGGCATTGATCTGAACTGCACTGAGGGCCGTAGATGTTCTCCCAAGCTTCGAAGTATTACTTTCCTTCTAAATTGCCACATTTCTGCAAGATAGCTTGCCCTTGCCACATCATTTGGACTGCCCATCTGTTGCTTAGCTACCAGACTAATATTAAGAGTCCAAATGATAGCAGAGTGGGCACCTAAGCTTTTCAAATATGACAAGACCCAAAGGATGCTCATCAGTGCAGGAATATTACACATCCTGAATTCTGAGGTTTTAGTGACCATGACTGTTAGCTTTAACTTACACAGCTCTGGTTGCTGATAGCTTGGCTTTTGCTGGAGCTGGCTTGTTTGCAAGCTGTGGCCACAGACAGTGATTCTAAGGAAGGTGTGTGCTTGGGGAGAAATTGCTAAATGAAGGTCCTGGAAGGGGGATAGGGGAGGAGCTCCTTGGGGGTTTCTGTAAGGGAAAACTGTGATTGTCAGAGTTAGGTCCTAGTTGCTGGAGTCAAGTTATGCAATGCAGTATCAATGTGAATGCAGAACTAGCCATAGCTGCTATGTATTATTACTGATCTGTATCCACAGCAGCAATACCTTTCAGCTCTTCCCTGACAGTTTGTGTAAGAGACTTAATTTATAACTTCACAAACTGGAACTTCATTTTTGCAGCCTCATGAAAATGAATGACACCAATTGCCCAGGACACATCTTTGGTGCTCACAGCAGCTATGTGAAAGACATTTGTGTGCTTCCAGCAGCATCAATTAATAGTCTGGAGGTGAGTGCTCAGCTGAAATTAGTAACAGTTCATCTGCATGCAAGAGAAGGTTTCTCTGAACCTGCAGCAGCATCGAGTAGGACTCATAAAGGACTCAGCTTTGTGGTGACTGTGGCTGTGGCTTGTATGAAGAGGTAGCCTGGGGAATGATTTTCTTGAGGTTCAGCTGCCTTCAGTGTGAGTCACCAACAGGCAACAGAGCTAGGAGCCATCAGCTGGACAGTGCTGGACCATCCGCAGAGCAAGGTCTCAAGGAGAGGCTGGAATGGCTTTGTGCTTAAGAGCTTCATTGGAGTAACTGGTTGTTTTGGTCTATGGCTCAAAAACAACCAAGTCCCTGCCTACACCTCTAGTTTGGTGCCAGACCAAGGGGGCCTCTGGGAAGGATTGCAGTTTTGGTTTTCTTTTAATCTTCCCTCCAAAGATTGCTCTTGGTGTTTGCATTGCAGGTGTGAGCTTGAGGAGACACCATAGCTGGCCATAGGAAGAATCAAGTCTTTTTCCCATGTTTAAAGACACAGAAATGACATGAAGAAAACATGGTCAGTTAAGAGGAGAGGAGTTTACTATAAAATATTACATGTGTGATGGATTTCTGGTTCATATATGGTGACACAGTGCTACTGGGAAAACATGCACCAAGGGTGATTTCACATTGTTACTATTTCTTGTTAACAGCTTAAGCATATATGTAAGTAATGAGGAACAAACTCCTCCTGGGAAAGTGTTAGTGCTTTTTGACCCCTAAACTCAAAACCAAGGGAAAGCTGTTGGTGAAATACATGGTGATGTGATCCCTTTAGAACAGCAGGGCAAAACCCCAAAAGGTGTAATGAAGTGGGACAAGGTTGTGTTGTTGCCTAGTAAGATATTGCATTAATGTATGGAAATTCAGCTCACAGGGACTCGTGCCATGTATATGTGCAGTTTATGGGGTTCTTTTATAGGGACTTATGCCATGTATATCTGCAGTTTATGGGGTTGTTGTATAGGGACTTATACTGCCATGTATATGTGCAGTTTATGAGGTTGTTCTAACACCAAGAAAAAAGTCAAGGTTTGGAACACTGCCCAGGTTTTTTACTTGATTTCCTGTGCATTCACTTGCCTGTCATTTGTAAACCTGTTTTGCCTCTCTTAGCAGTGGAGTTGTGCCCAGATAAAGGCATTATTTGAACACCAGCTAAATATTAGTTTCATAATACACACCCATTGCTTGGTCCCAGGGTATCACTCAAAGCAAATTATTCTGCTGTGTTACATTGTCTGTTGATCTTTTTGCCTCTTATCCTTGTTGTTGTTGTTCCTGTCTTGCAGAAAGCCAAGGTGCCAGGCCATTAGGAAACTGAATTATTAAAACCTCCTATTGATTTTTCTTGACCATATAGCTGACGTTATCATGCAAGGACCTTGCCTTGAGCTATGCAGAAGGGGTGTTTTGCTAAACACTTGACAGCTCTCCTCACTCCTTTTCTTCATTACCTTCCATCTCCTTCCTACCCCATCATTTCCAAGAGGAGGAGGTTCTGAAAACCATTATGCAGAGTCATTTCACTTCACTGTCAGGCTCCCTTTGCTAGCAGCCACACAAATGATAGGATTTTTCTTTCTTTTCACTCTGGAGGTACACAAACAGATCAGTTCGTCTGCTAAAAGCCTCAGCACACCACGGTATCCATGGCAACACACCAGTCTGCGCAAGCATCTGCAGACGCTTCAAAAATCAGAAATACCAAACAATGACAAGGAGTTGCTTCATACAATGGATGTTTATAGGTGTCACAATCATCTGAAATGCTTCCTTTTCCACCCATCAGCTCCTTGATTATAATGTGCTTCACATCTTTCTTGCAGCTCCTTTGTCAGAATCCAAGGTTCAAGGCAGGACTAATCCTCCTTTCAATGTTTATTTGCTTTGGGGTTTTTTTGCATTTAGATCACCGGCTGAAGTACCTTATGGGGATGAGCACCCCAAGCAACACTGTTAACTTTCCTCTTTGAACTGAGTTGGAGTACAGGCTTTTCAAATGATAAAATTCACAATTGTAATTGAAGAAGTGGTGGTCTACATCAATCCAACTAACAGAAGTAGTTGTGTGAGTGTTAGGTTCAGTGGTGAGTTGACCCATCATGTTGCATGAATTACCTAGTGATGACAGATTTAAAAAGATCAATCAACCATTTTTTGGAAATATTTTTATTTAAGTTTATCTACTTGCTGGCATGGCAGAGACTAAAGACACTATGCTAGTATGTTTACAGGCACTGGTCCTCACTGAACCTGTGGTTTGTTCAGATCTGCTTGCAGGACATAACACTCAGGTGCTCAGGCCGCATTGCAGCTGAGCTTGTTGCAGAACATGTATCAGTTCACTAGACCAAGCCTCCAAAAATATCTGTAATTCAGAATGGGTAACTCATGTGGGCACTGATAGGCACTGTTAAGAGTCTCATGGTGGGGATGGCCCTGGTTAAAGAGCAGTTTTATAATGTAGGAAACCAACAGGTAATCTTCATACATTCAGGACCACCTTTCTCAACTCAGGAAAGTATTGCTGCCCCATTAAGATGTGGTGGGTGTGTCGTCCTTGCATTTCTTGGTTTCAAGTGTTTGAGTCTTTGCAGCAGCTTCTCACGCTGCTTCATGTAAACAATATTGTATTCTTAGAATTTATCAGTATGTTTTGCATTCTTGTTCCCTGAGAGAGAACTTGACTGATGGTCATATTGACCAATGGAGTCAGGAGGTTGTAACCTCTTTGGGCCAATCTTGGCCCTCTGTACAAAATGTATATAAGCTATTGGAGTCAGATAATAAAGAGCCTTCCATGATTCACCAAGCTGCTGCCTGCTGTCCTCTGTGAAAGTCCGCTCCCACGTCGCAACGTGTTGCCCCTCGAAGGGCAGGGGTAACAGTGAGTGTGCTTATCCATCAGGCTAGGGCCATTCTCTAACCCAAACTGGATAACTGTGTTTGTTGTTCACACAAAGGCTGAGTACAAGCCTGAGTTTGAAGTTTGGGAATGGGAAGTAGCTCAAGTACATACATGCTTAACCTCCAGCCACAGTTGTGGTGGGAAAATAGCCCCTCATTCTCTCTGTAATGTTTCCCTTCTCTTAAGAAGTAACATCAGTATTTTATTCATAGAAAGGTGAAAAGAAATGCAAAGCCCAAACCCAAAATGAATTATTTTGCCCCATATTGTGGCATTAACTTGATTAGGCTAATCTGTTTTCAACTGATGATTTAAGCTTTAGGCTTGGAAAATGCAGTAACATCTACCTGTTTGAATGTATCAAGAGGACCATATTAAAAAACCTTATCTAAACTCCACCTTAATAACACAAGTTATCAATGCATCAGAGCACTGATGAGCTTCCATGTGCACGCACTCATAGATTCTTTCTAAGGTCTTTAATCCTCAGTACCTACTGTTGGAACAATTTGGACTTTCCCCTAGAACAGGAAATTAAATCTCAAAAAATAGTATTTTCCTTGTATTCTGACCAGTTTGATGTAACTTACACATCATATTTATTTTGAAAAGCAAAATTTTCATGTAGTTTTGCTACAGACTCAATGTGTGAAGAGATTTCACTACATATAACTTAACAGTGTGTTCTGTTCATCTTCTGTTTGGTCCTGTAAGTAGGCAGTGGGGTTTTTATTTTTTTTCCAGTTGAAAACCTGGAAAGGCTGAATGGTGCATTAGATTTATTCCCCCAATTCTCAAGATAGATAAAGAAGGCAATACTTGTAGTAGTGAGAAGCTAGAGATGGCAAAACAAGTAACTCAAACCTGAAACTTCCTCACAACCATCATTCTTTAACTAAAAAAACATCAAGAGCAACAAAACTGATTTTCCTATAGAGTTCAGGTTTTTTCTTCTTGTTCAGATGGAAATTTAATAGATGAACTATTGTTCTGTGCCCCAGGAAATGGGTTAAAGCGGTGAAAGTTGGTTTCGATTAAGAACCTTCTACAGCTGAACTGTGCAGAGATCAGTACTCCCCAAATGTACTTTGAATACATTTAAAAAACGTTCAGTGAGATGCCACAACAAGTCTGACACCCCGCTTTTTTTCTTCAGCAGAGGAATCAGAGGCATAACCAAAATTTCACAAAGCTTCGAGAGCTGAGAGGAAGAAGTATCTGGATTAGGTAAATGACAGGGGAAGAAGCTCTGCACATAACCATGAACCCTGTAAAGGACCGCTAATGTCTGTTTTTCACATTGGTTCACTGGGGACTCTTCCCTTTCAATCCCAGCAGTGAGAAATGAAGGTGTCTGCTCTAATGCATTCTCTACTGCAATTCCTATCTCCTTGCAGCCCCAAGAGCTGGTGGGCCAAGTATTTTGTACTCTCTCTCTGCTTTCAAATTATTGCACTTCTAATGCAGAGACTGGCTTTTGACATCAAAAGCATTTAGCAAATTAGAGTGTAACTCCCTGAAGCTAATTCTTCCATCATAATTCACATGGGTACTTAGAGTCCCTTAGACAAAAAGACCAAAGATAACTAAATCTACAAGGCAGCATTGCTCTTGTACAAGTCCCTCTACTGGGCCAGATCTCACCTTTGTTTAAAGCTTTCCTGTAGCAACCTGAGACATTTACATTTACAAACAGGTAGTATCTCCAAATAATCTTTGGATGGTAAATGAAATCAAATGGGAGACAGAAAAAGGAAGGCTTTTACGTGGAAATGTTACTGTATGAGCTGATGAGGTACAGTTGAGTTTCTTGTCAGAAAAAAATTGAACATAGTTTATGATGCAAAGCCAGGGATAAGTCCATTCTATCTTCAGTGGAAGCTTTTCTTTTGCTTAGTCGTTGATAAGCATTTGAAATTCTTTCAGCTCGCTCTTCTCCCCGATTGCCTCTGTTGGGCACTAGAGGGACCCTAGAGTTTTCCAACCCATGAAAACATCCCAGCGATGCCGAGGAGGGAGCCCTGTCTTTCCCGGTCACCTACACCTAGGTGTTTCCAAGGAGAAAGTTGGGGAAAAAACTCTCAACGTGCTCACAGGCTGCAAATATGCCACTGAGAGTAATGTGCGAGGAGACTGTAGCCATACTTTGTTTCATTAACCTCACTGGTGCTCGCAGCTCTTCCCATCATCAATAAATAAGAGCTGACTTTGACTTGACTGCTGATTGCTCAGCTAATGTTGTGGCATTAGAGCCAAGGCTTGAGTCACTGTGTTTTTGAGAAATTAAATGTTTCCTTCCCCAGTCTGAAGTGATGCCAAATACCCAGGTTGCCACTACTGCATCCCAATTAAACTCTCAGGGGAGCAGTGGGGAATTGTTACTTCACTATATAGTAAGAGACAAAGTATTGACACAAATTCCTTTTAAAACAGCATTTCCCAGACAGTTTCAAATTAACCTGTTCTAAAGACAGCTTTTTCCTTTTTCTTTTAGCAGACAGGCAAAGAACCCTCTGTATTTGACTTACCAGTCTTCCAAACAGAGATCCATAATTCAGTATTTTAAAGCTTTACTATAAAGCTCATGGTTTATGAGGTGATGCAAAATTTCTTTTTTCCTTTATATAAAAAACGAAAAAAATAGTTTTCCCCAGTATCCTTTAGTGGAATGATGCTTTCTGATCTCTGCATTAATATTTCTGATAAAAATATGTGCATGCATTTTAATATCTCTAACAGGAACTAAAATACTTTTTTCTGTCTTAAAAATCTAGTGTCAACACTGCTGCTGAATGCTTCATGTGAAGTACAATGTAATTTCTCAGGCAAAATGGTGACTGCCTGTTTTTTCTGTGCTTATTTATCATCATCTTTGATGATTGTTTAAAGGAGAGATGCAACTGAATGACTAACTTCCAAGACTCACCTTCTCTCTCTCTCTCTGCAGGCTGCTGCTGAAAAGAGACAGGCTGCTGCTGTGCTGCATCTGAGCTAGAGGCGTTGACTCTCCGTCACACGTGAAATATTCTGAGCGTGTCTCTGGTTAGTTACACCACCCCTCTGATCTCTAGGAATGTTTATGGATGGTGCACATTGTACATGTGTCTTTCCATTAAGACATCTTTTCATCTTTTCCATGATAGCCACTGCAGTATTTGCTGCCAATGAAAAGTATAGGCTGTCCTTTCCCCTCTCCCTCCTCCCCCTCCCCCTTTTAAAAAAATACTGTAAGCTTTAAATTAATCTAATTTCCATCTGGATGAAGTTTAACTTTTTCTCCTTGACCGAGCCAACTGCTCATTCCCTCTCTGGGCTGCTTCTGATGAGGCTTTATGTAAAGCCTGCATTTGCATTATCTAGGTGGTGAGAGGAAGGACAAAGCTCCTGTGCTTGTGGAGAGAACTCCATCAAGGTCTCTGCATGGACTCCTAGGCCTTCAAGGAGAGGCACAGAAAAAAACCAGCAGGAGAAAGGCACCTCTGGGTACTGCAGACACTGGTGCACATTCCTTATGCCCTGAACCAGGCTCTTTTCTCCTAGCAGCCTGGGAGAAAGACTGCAGCAAATCCATTTCCTCTGAAAGCATCTCCTCTGGAAGGATGTACATCACTGATGGTGAGTAACGAGAAGGGAACGTGATGCCTCTGTCACTTTGGCAAAATCCTGCTCCCTTGGCATGGCACTGATTTACAGATGAGATGTGAGAAAACAGCAGTGGTGGGAAGTTCTCTCAAAAAGCTTGAGGAGGGCTCAGGAAAAGAACTGGAAAAATGTTCGTAGTTTTCACTGTTTTTTAAAAAAAATTCGTGATTTACAAATACATAAAAAATACTTAACAAAGTAATTTGGCCTTCCCAAGTCACTTGATTAACACTGACATACTCTTACCATGGAATATATGTGGTAGCTGCTGAGGGATGGCCATTTCTTTATGAAGAATCAGAAGCAAGGGCAGGACCCAGGCTTTGCTGAACTGCATTTTGACCACTCAGTCTAAGACATATATGGGCAAATTACAGGTATGAAACCTTCCAGATAGCCTGTTAAAGCCCATGAAGAGAACAAGTGCTCAGTACACCTGAAAATCATGCTTGAAATCAAGCTGGCTACCTAAAATTAGTGACATTTTGGAAAAAATGTTGATAAACTTGCTCAGTGATGCAGCAAAATGCAACCAAACTGAAATTAATGTTTAAAGTTTTTCCGCTGTAGTGTGGGTAATAGTGTGCAATCTAGGTCCCCAAATATAAAGAAAAATAAAGATATTTATCTTCACTTAATCAAAATATAGTACTTTAAAAACACCATTAGAGGCTAATACACACATGACATGCTCTGAATTTTTGGTTAAGATTCTGACAGACTGACTTTTGCAGTCGTGAATTTTTAACAAACTAGAATTTGCTTAGGAAATAGAAGAGGTAAGAAAGCAGCATTTTACTCTTTCACCTCCAGCACAGGTTGGTTGAAATGAGGCGGTTCTGGCTGTAACAGGTGAGCTGAGCTGACCCTGTGGCCCCACCACACCAGTGATGGATATTGTGGGAGGAATGGCTTTGGAGCACAGCGACTGTAATGGACACCCCGAGGGGAACAGTCCCGTTGGCGAATGCGGCGAGTGACAAAGTCACGGGCTATCTTTTATCGCCAGATTGCAGGAAATGGCTGTGAAGGCCGGCCCTCCGAAAACGGCGGGGAAGGAGCAGCACCGCGGGCTCTGAGGGCGGTGTGAACGCGGTTTTTTCACCCATCCCACTATTATTTGCTCTCTTTCTCCAGAGGAGAAGGCGGAATCAGACTAAGCCGGACTCGCACCCTGGGCAGGCCCAGATGCAATCAGGTGAGGGGGTTTAGGAAGGTGCTGTGCCAGGAGCGGAGCCGGGCCGGACACGGGCACAGGCCGGCTGTCCCGGAGCCGGTGTCTCCGCAATGCAGGGGCCGGGGCGGGGCG
>VWZU01004632.1:7257-18699 GCA_013397095.1 Sterrhoptilus dennistouni
GGCGGGGGAAGCAGCAGGAGAGATGGAAAAGGGGATTCCTTTACAAACCTGCAGCGGCAGCCGGTCCCGGTGCCCCTCTGGATGGGGAAATGAGCTGCAGTGGGAACCTTGGAGCAGCAGCTGGAACAGCAGAGGCAGGCACATCCTGGAGTGGCAAACAAAGCACAGCAGAAACTCCACAGCTGTAGCAGGAACCTCTGGGAAGGGGGAGGGCTTTGGGGTCCCTGGTTGTTCCTCTGAGGAACCCGAGTGGGTGGTGAGAGTCCTTTCCAGTGCCATTGGGTGTTCACTGGCTGCTCTTCCAAGGCTCCCCCACAGTAAAGAAGAAGCAGTTTAGGGGGTAGAGTCTGCAATGGCGGTGAATTCTCCCCGTGGTGGCAGCAACTTGACTGTCCCCCTCTGATCTGAGGGTGCTGAGCCCAGCCCTGACCCCCAGCCAAAATCTCCAGGTGTCTTTGCCCTTTCCAAGAGAAAAAACGCCCAGGTAAGAGTAGCCAGCTGCTCCCTTCCCGCCACCTTGGCCACTTCTTTTGCCTCCTAAGTACCAATCATTATCATCTCTTAGAGACAAAATTCCCTGAGAGAAAGAAAAAAACAAAAAAAACCCAAACCCTAACTTCCAAAAAGAGTAATTAAAAAAAAAAAAGAAGAAAAACAAACCCCTGTGTGCCTGTGGAATGCTTAATAACCCGATTCATTCCAAAGAGCAAAGGATAGAGTGTGGTAAATAAGCTTTCATTCCATGTTGTTCAACGAAGTTAAGCTTTTCAGGCTGTAAAGAGCTGTTTGTGCCTCTGAATAAAATGCAGCAGAATATTGAACCTAAGCATTTCTTATTACTCAGTGCTGTCTCTTACAGCATATAATAAATTTATGTTTAAACTTGCAATAAAAGGCATTTTGTATTATTGCAAATTAATATATATGGTTTTATACTCCACAGTTTGCCAAAAATAGCAAAAGTGATTTATAGATAATACTTACAGTCTTTTAGTTTAGATAATTTTAATGGTGTGCTACTAGTGTTGCTTCAAACATTAGCAGTATTTTGAATGCAGTATTAAAAATTCTTCTAAATGTATCTTTCAATAGGAATAGTTGAGAACATTTTTTGTGGAATGCATTTGGGAAAAAAGAAGTCCAACTGTATGTATGCGCTTAGAATGACCTCTAGTACTCTCCTCTGACCAAAAAAGCTGAATTCACTTAGGCTTTTTTTTTTCTTCACTTGTTCTGATCCACTGTATGCTTGCAGCATTACCCTTAGCAATAAATGGAATTAATAATTTGTTGCAAAGCTTTAATTGATAACTACAGGCACTTGGAAATCAGAGACACATTTCTCACTTTGCCATATTTATGATATTGATAGTTCAGATGCTGGAATGTGTGTTTATTTCAAAGGCAGTGCTGGTATCAGGATGTCAGGGCTGACCTGCATCATTACCTGTGATTAGCAACAGGCACACACAGTTACCACAGCACAGCCACCCCTGCAGACCATGAGCCTGTTCAGAGACTGACCTCTGGGTGGGTGCTGACTTGTGAAAGTGCTGCCAGTGTTGCCTGATGTGCCCTGAGCAGCTGTAATTATGGGGACTTGTGTCCTTTGATTCATCTGGACTAAGCAGTCTTTGAACCCTCTATTGTGAGCTCAGGCTTTGTGACACTTAAGAGTATCTGCTGAAACAATGCCTGATTCAATGCTTTGAAGTCTTTTTATGAAGTTGATTCTACATTTTGTTTTTTTAATGCACAAATGGATTTGTACACTGCTATTTATGAGAGAGTAGTCCTTGACTACTTGATTAAAAGATGCTGACAATGACAGTATTTAATTGGTGGAAAGCAGGTACCTCTCTGAGCCAGCAGATAAAAATGCTACTGGCTGTTTTAAAGCAGATACTCCTTTTTTTTGGGTGGTGTCATGATTCTTCTGTTTTATTCCAGTGATGGGAACAGAGGAACTTGGTGAATGTGCAAACCGTGCTTAAAGTAACTTCTTTACTCCTAAAATGAAGTATTTTAGGACTGAATTCTTTCCCCACCTTTTATTACAAGCAGGAGGAGGGAATAAATACTTGGAAAAAAATGTTGAGCAAAACAATTGTATTCTGTACTTCAGGACATGATGTTGTGTTTACTACCAGGGTCAGAAAGACTTCCTTGCAGACACTGTATTGCAGATTGGGCATTACTCTGAAACAACTCTGTGGTCAGCACTGGGTGGTTTGTCCTTACTGCTCAGCCAAACCCATGTGAATTTAAGTACTGAAGATTCAGTTACTTGGAAGATTTGGGTTATTTTTATTTTCAGTTTGTCTGATCTACTGATAGAAGCTGTAGATGTTTTTCTGGGGAGGACGGAATTTTCTTCTGCATTTTAAGTTATTGCAAGATAAGTCTTAATGACACTGCTTATTCCAGTGTGTAATGGAGTAAATCGTTTGTTTGTATCCTGGGATGGGCAAGAGAATGAGTGTTTTACTTGTACTGTGTGTTTGTATTTTCTGTAGCAGTGTTTTGGTGCCTTTTTCTTGCTTGCCTAAGGGAAAGGGAAGGTAAGTGAAACATGAGCTTTCCTCCAGTGAGAAGGTGATCTCTGGGCACATTAAAAAGGCAAGAAAAAAGACATCAGAGAAATGTGCTGTATTTTCACTTGAAAAACCAGCTATGGAGACTTTGTTTCAGCTATTAGAGGTAGATTCAGAGCTGACAGGTCAGTAGGAATAGAATTTGCCTGTTCCAGCACCTGTTGAACAACAGATAAAAAGTAAGTGACTTTTTCCTTATATTCATCTCTTTTCCCCATCCAAGCATGACATGATTTTCTTTAGGATTCTGTTCCTTTCATGCCCTTGCAACTGGAAAATCTGGTGGATTTATCTGCCCTACTGCTCTTACCTGCAGGCAAAGGCTGATCTAGATTGAAGTGTAATCCTCCCAGATTAATAAATAAGCCCTGCCCCATGTCTGTGTCACTAAGCAGATGAGTAGGTCTCTGAAGAATGTTTTCAAGCTTGTGAAAATAATTTCTAGCAGAAACTTGCATTTGAAAAGATACTAAAACATACAGATAGCAAAAAAATGAACAAGCAAGTAAGTGTGCCTCAAGAATAAGGTATTATATCTCTAGTCACTTGTTAGTATTTCCCTTTCTGTGATGGATTTACTTGGTAGCTGAACTTGAAAATCCTTCACAACTGGCACTGGTGCTGGGCAATTTCCCCTTCCAATGTAGATCTGTCTGCATTTATCTCTTTAGTTTGTTACCTTTCAGTTTAATCACTCATTTTATATTGAAACATAGCTCTGGGCAGAGCTCCACGTAACTACAAAACCTGCTGTGTAGATGAAACTGTGGAAAAAGAACATTTGATGTTCTTCTGCTGGGTTTTGTTTTGAAATGAGATGTTGCTTGTTTTCCGAGGAGTTTGGGATCGTGGGCAGGGCAACTGTGGGATGAGCAGTGCACATGAGCTTGGTGGGGCTCTGGGGTAGTGGTGAGAGCTGCTGGCGTGTCCATCACAGGTGTGCTCTTGGTTTTGGTTTTAGGTTGTCCTGTTTGCTTAGGTCTTGATCCACAGTAGAACTGGAGAAGCTCTTCTTGGCTTGGAAATGATTTGTGTTGCAATTTTCTGGGCAAATTTTAGCTTTGTCTCTGTATCCACCAATAAATGGATCAGGGCCTGTCATATCCCCATAGGCAGTGAAGGCATAGGACGCCTATAGACTGTGCTGAGGACTGCTGGGCCAGTGGCTCTCTGGGGTACTTGGGTGCCCAAGACCAGCAAAGCAGATTCCTGGCCCCTGGGCAGAGTAGGCATTTTTGCCCTGTGTGTCTCTGACAGCAGCTGTTTCCATTTCATAACCTGCTAATTCCCAAGCAGAGCAGGAGCATCCCCACTCTTAGAGATCCCCAGCATAGACCCCTTTGCCATACACTGGAAGGAGTCACAGGGGCTTCTTGTCTTTGCTGTAAAAATGAGTTTTCCCTGTCATGTTTGAGAAATACTGAC
Organism: Sterrhoptilus dennistouni; assembly: GCA_013397095.1. Taxonomy (NCBI): domain Eukaryota; kingdom Metazoa; phylum Chordata; class Aves; order Passeriformes; family Zosteropidae; genus Sterrhoptilus; species Sterrhoptilus dennistouni. Next base: position 11,277 of record VWZU01004632.1, read on the forward strand.
ACAATTTTTTTATGCATGCCCACTGACCCTGTTACTCATATATAACCAGTCTGAAACATTCCTGAGAACTGACTGCTGCAAGTACCCAAGTAAATGTTTTCTGGCTTTGGCCAGAACATTTCTCACAATAAATGGCTCAGTACCCCCACCAATCTGAGTCCCTGCAGTTAGTTGTCACAAGCCTGAAATGTGAGATGCCTTATGTGAACTAAATCTTAGCAGGAACCAGGAGAAGCCTTCCTATTGAGTAGTGTGGGATGTGGTCTCGTGGCAGCCAGGGCTTATCCCAGCTGGTTCTTGAGGGTCTTGTGCCTATTTGCTCCTGTGATGCCTGGTCCTTGCCTGACCCTGTGGGAAGCTGGGTCAGTAAGTTGAGCTGAGGCAATGCTAGTGCTGTACAAAAATTGCTTATTTTCTATCAGTCCTAAATTGTTCCAGAGCACTGGTGAAGGGGAAGGGCAGGAATGGGTGTCTGGAAGCTGAAAAGCTTTTACATGTCTTAAAGACAGGGATTTTAAGAAGTTAAACGCTCTATTTTGAAAATAAAGTTCACAGGATTTAACTGCACTGATAGGTTGTGTTGCTTCCTGAAAGAAATCAAATTACCCTAGTTGTCAGTCTTGCTTAGTACGTTTCAAATCACCTGTTTTCTGTATAAATGGTACTATTATAAAAACTGCTCTTACCTTGGAGTTTAATTTTTTTTTCTTTGTGAAGGACAAAAAGCATGGGGTCACAGTGGAAATGTTGCAGTTCCTATTAACAGTCAGAAATAGTCCTGGTACAGTCTTTCGGTGATAGTCACAGGGAGATACGTGTGATAATAAACATCCCTTCATGCCTTTCTGCTGTGGGCTCTGAACTTCGCTGTGCTGCAGCTGACTTGCTTGCAATAAAGCCCTTATCTGTGTCCTTAATGAGGGACTTTCCTGAGGTAGAAATTGCCTTCCTTGGAATTAGGGGAGGAGAAGAAAAGCTAAGCCAGGAAAGCTGTTGTGAAGAAAAGCTAAGCCAGGAAACACCTGGCAACCAGATGGCCCCTAGCATGTTGCATTGTGCCCACACCTTCATTAAGGATTACTTTGGCTGTCTTTGGGTAATAGATTTAGGGGTTTGGGGTCATAAAGAATTAGAAAATTGTAGCTAGTTGCAATTAAACATGAGTTATTTTTAGAGGACAAAGAACTGAGCTGAAAGCTGAATTAGAGCTACTTGAAGTGTTAGGGCTCAGATAGTAGGTTGGTATTTTCTAGGTGACAGACAAAGTAGCCCATGCGCTGCAGTCAGAGGCACAAAGCCACCCAGGGTGGTGGCAGGTGGGCTGGAGCTGGCAGAGCTGTAAGCTATGGCAGTTATGTGCAAGTGGCATTCTATTTCCTGAGGGCAATTGGCCTTAGGTACTTCTCTCTGAATATTCATGTATGCAACAGATTAGGGTTACTAAGGCTGTTAGAACAGAACTCTGTGGTTTGCACCGTGATTTCTATAAGCCTGGCTCAGTGTCTTACACTTGTGTTTTACCTACATTTAATTTTGTTCTGTGTTTCTCCATCAAAATGCCTGCAGTCCAAAAAGGGCAGGCTCAAGGTTTTAAACTTTTCAGGTGAATTTTAAGAATATTAGTAGGGAAATAGCGATCTGGGCAGAACAGTACACAACATTTATTGTATCGTTGACCAGTTGGCAGCAGTTGGTGGCGTGTGGGGGTCAGGAATTCAGGCTGATCCTTCATGGTTGCACAGAAGTGGGCAAGAGGAAACTGCTCTCCCTCCTACATCCCCAAGACTCATCTGCTTACTCCAGCAGGTAAAAAGGGGCACGGCAGTACTGAGGAGCTGTGGGTATGTTTTGGCTGTCTCACAGCTGCACTGGGAGATGCCTTTTCTTGAGGGAGCTGCTCTGTGAGTAAATGGCTCCGATCTCCCGGCTCTTGCTGAATCCAGGACTGATCGATCCCACCGTGTAGTGCTTACCTGCTCATTGTCCTGCCTTGAAAGGTCTTTAACTACCTTGGGAGAATAATAACACATGCTGAACAAACTTTGCTGTCCAGGGGCCGTGTAAATGCAGGTTGCCTTCCTTGCAAACACTTCGGAGCATCTTCAGGAAGCTTGAGTAGGTTGTTCATTATATACTTTCTCATGTTGTTGATGCAATAATAAGAGCGTTGCTGGCTTTATCCTGTGTATTCTTTTGAGCAGCTTCTTTGCAGAGAGTGTATATCTTTGTCAGATTCATGTTAAAATGTTTGCAAGCACAACTTGAAAACACTTAAAATTGGACCACCAATTTAATTACTTGTTAGCATTGATAACAAAGCTTATTGTGAATTTAATGCAGTGAGTTCTGAGGAACCCACCTAAAAAACCCTTGTTTTATGTATTGCTTCAGTTTTTAAGTCTACATCCTGTGGGGTTGGTTTTACAGCTGAGATCCATGGTAAAGATAATCTTAACTTCCATTATGCAGCTGAAGTGTTTGTATTTTATTAAAAACAAACCAATGGTACTCTACCACCTGGTATATGGGGCAGCCACATAAATATGGAACAGCTGTCTTGAAAGGGTGGATCAAGTTGTTCAAGAAGTCTTTTCATTTTCATGTCTCTGAATCTGAAAGGCTACATGGCGTTTCTCTTACCCTCAGGAGAGGAAAAATAAATCTTTGCAGTTCTTGGAAGCTACTGGCCCAGGTTAGGCAGTCCTTACACTAATAGTTTCCTAGGCAGAGAGGCAAAAATACTCTGTGGCTGTGTGTTGATGGTGTCTTCAACCAGTGAAAACCCCACAGCAACAGCTTGGAAGGAAAAGTAGGGGCAGTGTGCCTGAAGGATTTACTGTGCTGCTCTTGGTTTTCCCTTGAGAAGAGCCCAGCTGTCTTCAAGTTGAAATTAAAATGTAAATCCTAAATTAGGCATAATTAGAGTACTTCCTTTAGACAATGTGATGCAGGCAGCTTTCTTTGGTTTTGGGAGCGTGCAGGTTTTTTCAGTGTTTGAGCAGTGAATGTGGGAGGAGATGATTGGCAATTAGTGTATTGTGTTGATGCTTTCCAAAGTTGGGACAAAAACCAGAACACGAATTCTTTTTCCCCTGGAGCCTTGCTAACAGTGTGGAAACCTGATGAAGACTTGTACTTCTAAATGTACAGAATCACTGCTCCAGTAATGCACTGGTGTTAAAATGAGCAGAAGGTTCTGGTATGGGTCTTTCTGTATTTTGTGTGACATTTTGCAGAGTTTGAATAGAAAAGTCTTGGGATATTTGGCCTTGGTGGGGACTACCATGGGCCTCCCAAAGTGTTAAAGATCTCTCTGAGTTTAGTTGCAACGTAGCTTGCCTAGCTAGGAATCTTTACTTTGTCTCTGTTGGGCTAGGGTTAGTCCTTGAAAGAAGTGTGTTTTGCAAAAACATTTGAAGTGGTGACACAGGCACAATAACTTCATTTTTTGTCAGGGAGTTGAAGTTAGTTCTAACACTGTGTGTAACTTGCTGGAGGCCTGAGCATGTATGAAGCAGTAGAGTTTTGGTTGGAATTGGCCTGGGGAAGCAGGCTGGGACTCATTCCCAGCTGGAAGCTGAGTGACTGTCGTGTTTGTTATTCTTGGGGTTTTGGCACCTGCTCTCACACTAAACCAGCTGTTGAAAATGTTGTAAAGGTCTGTAAATGTCTCTGTAAAGGTGCTTAGGGCTCTCTGCTTGTGTCTGACAACTTCAGGCTTCTTTTTCTTTCGTGTCTTTTTTCCCCAGAAGACTTGTGGTGTAGGGTAGGAGATGTTAATGACAAAATAGTTTCAAGACTTCAAACTTATAACCAATTAATAGTAGTAATTATTGTTTACAGTATTACTGTTGCTAGAGAATGTCATGAAGTACTTACTGAGATATGTCATGCAGACATTCATGGTCTGAAGAGATTGTAAATGGTCTTGAGTTTTGTGGCTAAGGCCAAAATAATTTTTCAATCTAGAAAAAGGCCTCTTTCATCCTAGCTTTTTAATAGTGTTATGAAGTGGTCTTGTGTGTGATTTAATCATGGTCCTTACATTGATGTTTAATTTGATGGCTCAGAGACATAAATAATATTATACCAGTGCTTTTAAATAGCACTTTTTCACATGGTCCAGTTTAATGTATTAACTAGGGAGGCAGAAAGCAGAGCAGATGTTTGTTTTCCTTTTTCCATACTGAAAAAGCTGTTGTTTGATTTTGGTTTTGCCATATAGATTTTTTATGGTGACAACTGCTGAAATCATGCTATTAGTCAGATTAGTCAGGAAAAGTGCATCTTTATAAAACGTCATTTGGGATACTGGAAAATGCCTAGCTGGGCTAATGCTGTCACTTATTCTAAGCAAATAGCTTAGATACTTCCTGCACTTTCCTGGAGTCATGTAATGGTCTGCTTTAAGTCCTGGATTTGTGACTCTTGAGCCATGACTCAGTGATTTAGGTTTGTTTTTTTTTCCCATTTGGGGAAGAAAATAAAATAAAGATGATTTTCTACAAGTGCCCAATCCCGAATCTGACTATTTTGTAGAGAATTACTGCCTTTCTGTGAAAGTTTTAAAACAACTCAGTCCTTTACTAGAGAATTATTCCTGCTTCATAATGCCATCTGTTGCTTAGAAAAATTCTTCGGGAAGTCTTTTTTTTTTCTTCCAAAGAGCTAAGGATATTAAAATTTTCTTATGGAACTGATTTACATTGCTGTGAAGTTCCCCAAGGATCCTTTTATTGATTTCCAGTAAACTTTTCACTGTACATCCTTACTGATAAAACTATTTATGCATGTGCTTGTCTATATGTGCACATATATGACTCCACTGAGCTGAAGGGTATTTAATGTATAAATACTACTGGAGTCTAATACTTGGATTGTGTTAAACAGAAACACTGTCAACAGTAGGGACTTGACAGCTCTCAAGTATTGGCAGTCACCTTGAAAGCTGTCACCTGGACAGTTTTCAAGTGAAATACGTTTTACCTGCAGTCAGCGCTGCATCATTCAGTTTTGGACTGATGTGCATGAATCACTAAACCCTTCTGCATCCTACAATCACATGCCAGGATAATAGCTCCTGCACATACAGAAAAATTATAAATGGGAAGCTTTTTGTATGACAGAATGACTTACACAATAAGAATAATGCTGTATCAAGAAATGTAACGAATGATAGAAAAACCTGTACGTGTCTTTTGAAATATGAACATTCGTATTATAACAATCTTTATGATCAGTTGACAAGAAAAGAGCTATTAAATAATCTTATTATATTCTTGTTTTACCCACTTGCCATGCTGAGATGATTTCTACAGTATATATTGGTAAGAATGCTTCTTAGTCTTTTTCCCTCAGTTGCTTGGTTGTATGAATCATAACTGTGAGAACGTTAGATGGAATAAATAGGTTTTGTGTCTTGTTCTGTAAAGGGGAAGGTTCTGAGTTCTGCTTCCTGTTGCAGGAGAGGCTGATGTCAGCTCTGGTTGTGAGGCTCAGGTTCTGGATTGCCAGCTTTACTCTCCTTAAGGAAGGGAACTGTCATGCAGGACTTTATCAAGAGCCCTGGATATCAGATTGGATATCTGCTATTTCACTGTGAAATCAGTAGGAGAGCAGGAATACAGGATAGAAAAGAGATGGTGTGTAATCCAGAGCCTGTTTGATTCACCAAAAAGAAGTATGTATTGTTAATTATCATCTTCCACTGAAAGAGCTTCTCAAGGCAGACTAAATATTGTGGGGAGCTGCTGTCTCCTACTGAGACATTCTTTACCTAGAATCCTCAGAAGAAATAAAGTCTGCTTTATATTCAGTTGGTAAAGTTAGTACAGCATCCATTTTATAGCAAGCCTGTTGCTTTCATTTATTCTCAACAAAGCTTGTGGGAGAGACAGTGGTAACTTGGATGAGATTTTTAGTGATTTTCCCATAATTTTCTAGGCTGTCCTACAAATGAGCAGCATAGTGACCTTGCTAAAAATTATGGCGTAATTACTGATGTGTGGAATTTTGAAGGGATTCCTTGTAGAGCAAGGACAACGTATAACAAAACCAATGGGCTGCCAGCTTTAGATCTTTTTTTAAAGGGAAAAAGTGCAGATCCTTCAGTGTCAATTGCACGTTATCACATGTAACTTGTATGGTGACTTTTGGGAAGGATGAGGGAGACTTCCTACCTGTTTAGACCATGAACATAAGCTGGCAAATTAATATAAAAACACTAGTATGTGAATGTGTTTTGTTCTGTATTCATTGAAACAGCAGAGAGAGAGAGATTAGATTCACTGCAGTGAAAACTGCAGTGTTTCAAAGGTAACTGACGCTAGTCACTCCTTTTTTATGTGGAGTTCTATGGACTTGCTAGTTCAACAGTTAAGCCTGGACTGTAATCTCTGGGAATCTTTTTGTGAGAGTTATTTTGCAGTTAATCAACTAGCATGATTTATAAATCTTGATGTGTCAGTGGAAGGTCACCTGCTTAAACATCACCAGGTGAGGATTTACTCTCTAGGTGTAAGTGAAATCTGCACCTGAATTGTTGGACATTAGATCATTTTTAGTTACTGTATCTAAGTTTCATTTTGGCATTTTCCAGTCAACGACAAAATCTAGTTTTGGGTTTTTTTTCCAGTTGCGATTGAGATCCTTCTCCGTTAGCAAAAACCAGTTATCTTGTGGCATTGATGCCAGCCTGTTCATTAGGGATAACAAGGAGTCTGTGCTTGTAAATTGTTGCAGGATTAGCACCTAAAGTGTGGTTATTCCCTTTCCTGCTCTTCAAACCTTCATACCTTGCTGTGGCACTGTCCTTGGAGCTCTCAAGCCTTTGGGGAAAAACTTATGCTTTGCTTGGAACAGCCTGTGTTAGGAGGGAATCTGTGGGTACAAATTTCAGGTTTGTAGGTGGGTTAGAAACAAGGCAGGTTTCAGTCTGCTCTAAAACGGCCTCCTAAATATGCAGGGGAGCATATGTTGGTACCAAGGGATCTAGAGAGGGAAGGCATGCTTGAACTGAGCATTTTGCCTGTGTTCTGTGGTCCTGGACTCCTGTGCTACGTCTGAGCTAGGTGGTTGTGTCTCTTTGGTTAGACCAAGAGTTGCCAGTGAATGCTTATAGAAAAGGCAGCCACCTCCTCTGCCCAGCCTCCCTAACTAGTGTGGGCAGGCAGGGGACTGCTGCCTTCTAGGAGAAACAGCACTTCACAGTCCCTCTGTCCTCCAAGGATGTCTGGATGATTTTGTTATTTCCTTCATGGTTTTCATCTCAAGAGTATTATTTTGGTGCAGGTCCTTAAAGCCCTAAGACTCTTCCCAGATGCGCTGGTGGTAACACCATGCACTCTCCAGGTACCTCTGCAGACTTCCTGATTGATAAATGTTCATTAGTTCTTATCATGAACATTGTCCTGGGTTGCAGTGT
>VWZU01004634.1:0-13611 GCA_013397095.1 Sterrhoptilus dennistouni
AAACCAAAACACCTCAGGCCACAGGTTTAAACTGAGAACTGGCTCTGTGGCACGATTGGAATGAAGACTTTATTTTCCCTGGAAGCAGAGCAGGGCTGATGGCACTCAGGTCTCAAACACCACCTTTGTGTGCCAGGACAATCTCACAGCGAGTCGCTGCTCCCCAGGTTGTGTGCAGAAGGCAGGATGGCAGATGCTGCCAGAGACTCAGAGCCTCTCCAGCAGCCAAAGTTCACCTCGTGTGGCCCAGAAATGCTTTGTGAAGCTGGTGCTGATTGCACTGACTCCAGAAGGGTTATTGCTCCAGACATTTCAGAGCAGCTCCTTCTCAGACATCGCTGAATGCAGCTCAATAAACGGCGTAGGAGGCTCCCATCCCCACAGTTTGAAATTGTTATTTCATTTTTGCCATTGTAGGAGCTGGTATTAGGCACACTCCAGGCTAAAGGTGCAGCAGAGCCTTCCTAAAAAAGCAGAATTCCTCCCCAAAGGCAGGAGGAACTCTGTTTGCAAGGATTGGAATGATCTGGAGGTGATTTGAAAGTGTCCCTGGGTTGAGTTTAAAACAGCCTTTTTCATCTGGCCACCTCAGGCAGTGTGCCTCCACAGAGGGAAGGAGGCCAATCCATTCTCTAAATGTAAATACATGAAAGAAATGAGAAAAATTGACCCTGTCCTTGACAGATCATCACACACAGTGTGACATCTGAGGGGCTGGAAATGGAGCTGTCACCAAGAGAGTTAAACCAAAAAACGTTCTAGAATTCCTGGGATTCCAGATGTTGCTGGAAAACGTTGGGTTTGTGTTATTGACCTTGTTCTAGGCTGGGCAGTGCTCACACAGCCCTGGGTTGAGATTAAAACAGCCTTTTTCATCTGGCCACCTCAGCCAGTGTGCATCCACGGAGGAAAGGAGGCAAATCCATTCTCTAAATGTAAATACATGAAAGAAATGAGAAAAATTGACCCTGTCCTTGACAGATCATTACACACAGTGTGACATCTGAGGGGCTGGAAATGGAGCTGTCACCAAGAGAGTTAAACCAAAAAACGTTCTAGAATTCCTGGCGTTCCAAGTGTTGCTGGAAAACATTGGTTTTGTGTTATTGACCTTGTTCTAGGCTGGGCAGGGCTCACACAGCCCAGCCAAGGGCCCTGAGTGCATGAGGACATCCCCTGGTTGGGGAGTTAATCTTGTTTGGCATCCAGCTCCTGTTGAGGATGAAATCCTCAAATCCTGATGATTTCATGAGCTCTGTGTTACCCACCCACAAATGCAGCCAGGCCAGTCCTCCTGCTCGCCCTCTCCAAGGTTATGGAACTCTGGGGGAAGAAATGGAGCATTTATGGCAAAATTTCCAACCTGTTTACAGTTTTTGGATGAGTGTCAGTGAGAGGCAGGAGGCTGGAAACAGCAGGGATTATCTTGCATTTATAAAGTATATACTGTTCCAAAGGATTCCCAAGCATGTTATAAAACTAAATGGGATTTTCAAGAGCAAGTTTTTAGATAAGAATAAAATCTGCTGGGGAGGGAACAAATCAGATGAAGAAAATCTATTGACCCATTCTTCAAAATATGTGCAGACAGCAGTAGGATTATTTCTCTCTCTGCTGATAAAGATATTTGCCACCCTCATTTTGCAGTTTCCATCAGAAGATTTTTAAAACACTTGGAGGAGGTGGATGTCATCACCCTGTTCTTGTGGAGATGGAAACTGAGGCAGGGGGAGTCAGAACGGCTTTTTGTGTTGGCAATCATTGCAGAGACAGAAGGAATATCCTGATTTTCCCAGGCTCATATCAGACCTTCATCTCCTGTGGGTCTGGCCTTTGGGGTAATGGAGGCCAGATTTAATTTTATATAAATCTCTTATATAAATTAAATCTTTTCTAAAAATTAAATTAATTTATATTAAAATTTATATAAATTTATGTTAAATTGTATATAAATTTATATTAAATTTTATATAAATTTCTGTGCCCAGGAATGGATGGAGATGGGGCACTGGAGGCCCCTGAATGAATGCAGAGTGTGATCCCCATTTCTGTGTGGGACAGATCCTGTATTTTTTTACCTTTGGAGCAACAACTGGTGATGAAAGGGATGTGAGTGCAGCAGTGGGTGGTTTTTTGCTGTCCCTCCATCAGGATTGGACACCCCAGAGGGATCAGTTACTGATCCAAACGCTGCTCCAGGGTGGAATTCTCTGTTCCAGCTGCTCAGGGTGAGGCAGCTGAACCCATCCAGCCCTGGCTCAGTGGGAACAGGAGTTGTCACTGTGAGGGAGTGCTGTCCTTCTCTGGAGGGGAAGCTTTTAGAAACGGAGACTATTGTGCAGGAAACAAAAGAGATTGTTTCCATAGTTACTCAGGTTCCATCAGGAAATTGCTCCTGGGAATTACTGGAAATCAGAGGGTTTGTCCTCCCCGCAGCCCTTGTTGGATCCTGGACATAAACTCGGCTTTTGAGACCGAGCATTAAAAAAAATGAGATGCTTTTGTTTGCAAATCTCGAGTTTTCTGGGAAGCAAGAGCGTGTGACCAAAAGCAAAGTGAAGGATGCTCAGGATAGGGCAGTTCTGCTCGAAAATTTAAACTGTTTCTCAGCAGCTCAGCTTTGTTTCGCAGAAATTCTCTTTCACAGGCAAGATTTTCACCTGTGCCGTGGCCAGCAGGATCTCAGCAGCACCTGCACTGACAGCAACAGGAAAATGAGTTTTTCTTGTGGCAAAACATAAAAACTGTGACAAAGTCCAAGACATTATGACAATCGAACTATGAAATGTATTAGGCAGCGTTTCAATAGATCAGTATCAGTGGGGAATTTGTACTTTTGGGGGAGGATTTGACCCCCTTTTTTTTTTTTCCTGAAGAAGAAGAGCCTTCTCTTCCTGGCACGATGCTCCCCTTGGGAATGCTTACACATTTGGAGGCACTGAATATGCTCAGAGATAAAATAATAACTGATTACACACAGTGCATTTTTATTAACACTGCAGTAATGCAGGTCACCTTCAAAACCCAGATTTTCCTTTTTTAGGAAACGGGGAGAACGGCAGCCGAGCCAGGATTGGAGGCAAGTCATTATCTGAAATGCTCACTGTCTGTTTTGTTTTCAGAACATAATATGTAGGAATAAGTCTCCTTTTAATGATGCTGGAGGGAGGTTGGAGGTTCCCAGATAAGAGGGAGAAGTTGGCATGCAATTTTCCAGCAGGATTTGGGAATTATTCCTAGTTCCATATAATCCTTGATCTCCTTTGTGAAGTGCTGGGGCTGATACTGTTAGCCCTATTTTACAGATAATGAGAAAGTGGCATGGGGACTTAATAACTTGCCCAGGAAGTTCAGTCAAATTAATTGATAACAAAAATATCAAAACAGAAGTGGATTCAGCACCCACAACTTCGAGCAGAGCGGTTTCCAAAGCTCCGTTTCATTTTGATGAGAAACTGCGTTTATTTTTACAATTGCTTCAAAGGATTTATGGTCAGCATTCATTTCCCTCAATTTCTGTCTTCCTGCCTTGTGGGGGACACAGATTCCTGGATGATTTTGTCTTTTTTGCTGCTTTTGTGGTTGTTTGGTTGTATTTTGTGCCTCGAGAGCAGGTGCATGCCCAGGAAATACACAAAATTTTGGGAAATCCAGCAGCACAGAAGTGCTCACATTTCCCCTGCCCTGTGACACTGATCCCTGGCATGGCTGCCTCAGAAATGGCTGTGCAACCAATTAATAATAAATTATTGATATTGGCAGCTGCTGTGCAGTTTTCCCCAGCTGTTACTCACTCTCAGGCACATCATGTGTCTTCAGTTCTGTTCTGATTTACCTAAGTCCATCCTAAAAGCAGACTGAGATATTTTTCCAAGTCCTTTTGGTTTGAATATGGGGAGTTCACTTCCAGGCTCTGACAAACTGATGCTTTCCTGCCTCCTCGAATGCCTTAATGTTAAATTCAGCTTAAGAATCCATGTTAACCCTCTGTGAAATACTTGAAAAATCAGCTTAGGTGCTTGAAACTTTTGCAGCCAAAGCTGGGGTTTAATTTCCTGGGCTGAGCTCTCGTGGTGCCCCTTTGTCCAGGGGTGGCCCCTGCAGAGAGATTTCAGGATGGGATGGATTTTATCCCAACCTCCATCGTCCCCTCTGACTCCTGCCTCAGTGCTAATGGACAGCTGATGACTCATTCCAGAGCACAGATTCTGATTTTATTTAAAAAAAAAAAAAAAAAAATTATCCTGTCAGTTTTAAAAGTGTCCAAACCCTCCAGAATAATGAAGAGCAGATGAAAGGGCTGCTGGGCCTTTAGGATGGGGCAGCCCTGCTTTTGACTCCCTGCCATTCTGATATTCTCTGCTGGTAATTGCAAGAAGCACTTGAGTTACACTTTTCCCACTCCTTCAGTTCCAAGAGCTTTGCTTTTTCTCCCTCAGAACAGAACAATTTGTCTCCACTTGCGTGTACAGGCATTTGAGCCTCCATCCCCAAGATCTGGGTGCATTTTGCTCTCCATTGGGGTTTTTTTTTGTGCTCTCATTCCCTGGAAGTGGCTGGATCATTTCTTTTGGAGTTGAGCACACTTCCTTCTGCAGGAATCACATCCAGGACTTGCTCCCCAGCAGATAAAAACCTTCCCTAACTCATTTTCTTCCAGCACACCTCCTTTGCTGTTGTTTCTGTTCCCATGGCATGGGATTCCTTTTGTCCCACTGTATTTCCTTTTGCCTCCCAGCTGGGATTGCTACACTTTATTAAATCTGGGGTCTCCTGCTCCCCACAGAGACCTCTGTGAATAAAAACAGTGCTGCAGAATGTGAGAGCCTGCTCAAGTTCCCTGAATCTCGGGATAACATCAGTGAAAATTCAATAGATTCATTCTCCAACACCCTCACACAAAATAAAAACCCTCAACCCCCAGATTAAAGAGCCAGACTGTTACAAAACTCATCTCAAACTGAACATTAGCCAGTGTGCTCCTCACACACACACACACACAAAAAAAATCTCAATTTTGGTGGAGATGAAAGTTGTAATTATTTCAAGACACCACACAGCATTAGTGTGTGATGAACTACAGCTTCTACAAACCCTGAGTCTGCTGACAGTTGGCAGCAAGGGTGGATTTTGATTAAGTAGGCCAAGAACACTGGAAAAAGGAGAAATTCTGTTGAGCCTCTGTATTTATCTCTCCTGTAGACAGAGGGGTGGGCGAGCAGCTGCCTCCACAGATGAGTGCAGTGCTGCTCAAATGGATTAAAGGAGCCCAGGGTTTGGTTTGCTGTTGTTCAGGGGTGAAAAAATAGAGCAAGGAGGAAGCTGAGAGAGAGGAAATATTACCAGCCACCTGCAGATTCAAGTTTTATTTGTTCAGCAGGGAAGGGTCCAGTCTCTCTGTGCTTAACTGAGAATGTGGGTTTGTAAAAAGCTAAAAAAGATGTTGAGAAAACTCAGCTTTGTTACCCCCCATCAAATACCACACCAGTATTTCATGTACAATCGGAATTCTTTGATCAACTTGTTCTTGCTCGAGCACCATTTCTTTGTAAGGAGAACTGAAGGAATTGTGAGAAGTTTAAGGCATTCCATTAAAATGTTTGCACATTCATGAATTTATCACATGGGTGCAAGTAAAAATCCATGAGAAAATTTGCTGAGCTTCCACCTGCCCAGCTGATGACTTAGGATATCAAAACCTTTTTTTTTTCCAGGAGGATTCACCTCATCCTTCACCCCTTTAACAGTCCAGACCATGGGATGGTCCTCAGGGCTTGACCTCAATTCCAATCCCCAAGGGAGGGGATTTTGGAAACTGTTCCATTATTTTATAAAATTGTTTCTTCGTTTCCTGGTAATTTGTTGTAATTTCCTGGTCCCTTTGTTTCCAAGGTAAACTTGAGAAGGCAAAATAAAATTTACACGTGGTAAGGTTACAAAAGGAAGATTTCAAGGAATGAATGAATGAATAAATATACCCAGTGCCTTGTGCAATGTGAAACCCATATTCTCACCTGACAAAGTAAAAGATCTGCTTGGAAATGCTCACATTTGAGAGGTTTTTCATTCCTAAACTGGATCTGGACCTGTAGGATGTAGAGATGGTCTTAAGTCTCACAAGTGGGATTGCAAGTGTAATATAGAGCCTGGATTTTATTGCTAAAATTCCCTAAATAATGGCCATTCCTCGATGAAGATGATTTCAAAGGCAGAGATGTTCTCAGTATGAGCTGTGGGGGAAGCTTGCAGAGATTTTAATCAGTGCAGCCAAATTTCTGGAGAGGATTCAATCTACTCTTCCCTTTTGGGACCCTGAAGTTTCTGAAGCCAGTGCTGACAGTAACTGACACAGCCAAATGCAGCAGCAACGCTCGAGGATGATTTTATCAACCCTGAAAACAGCCCTGGTGATTTGAGTTTTAATCCAGCTTTCCAATGCAGTCTCCTTGCTAACTAAATGTTCCATCTGGCTTGGCTGGTGTTTATCCAAGTGTTCTGAGTTTTTTTGACCTGTCAGTGCAGATGTGGGCTGCACACTTAATTCAGATTTATTTTCCTAAGCAGGAGCAGTGGAGGGGAGCAGTGTTGGTTTGATAGCCCTGGAAGAGGAAGTCGGTAGAAGAGATTTCAAGTCTATTCTTCCCATCATTCCTGTCCTGCAATGACCAATTAAAAGTTGCTCAGCAGTGCTGTGGAGATGATGCTTCAAAGCCAGGGACTCAGGAATGGATCCTCTTCTACTGAACTGACAGAAAATCTCCCTGCCAGGTGTTTATAAGCACGTTTAAAAATAGTAGCGACTTCTATCTAGGTACACAAGATCCATGGGACTGAAGGGTTTCACAGAGCAGCCAGATTTGCCCATTTACACGTGGAAAATTAAAATACCAGATGGCAGCCAGAAGCCCGGGGTAGCTCTGCAGACCAGCAGCAGAGCTGATAATTGAACCTCTGAACTGCAGGCAGGGCTCTGCCCTTTAAGTTACATAAATTGTTACTGATAAATGTCGCTAATAGTGCTCCCACGTCCATTAACTCTCACACTGCAGCAAATTGTCTGCTCAGAATTGTGACTTGCAGTGACTCCCCTCTGTGAAGATGAATTTGGTGAGGGAAGAACGGGGAGCAGAGATTTGTCAGCCACAACCCAGCCAGCTCAGGGACACGGGGTTTGGGCTGTGCAGGGATTCCTGCCTGGGAAAGAGGGCACGGGATGGTTCCTGGGGATATAAATGAATAAGTGGAGAAAATGGAGCTGGCTGGCGGGACTGAGAAATGGAAATGCACACAAAGAATGGCAGGGGAGAACAGACATGAGAGGAAAAATAGAGCCCAGCTGGTGTTGCTCTCTGACCTGAAATGTGCAGTCATGAGCTAGTCAGGTGAGAAATCTGCACAATCTTGAGAATAAAACTCAGCTGTCGTCTCATAATAAAAGTGACTGGTGCCTCTGGGGATGAAGAACAAGCTCTGGCTAAGCAAATCCCGAGGGCTGTTTATCACCACACAGTGTTGGACGTGCTTTTCATTTACTTGTTACCTTTTCTTCCCCCCTCTTTAGAATTGCATCCATAAGTCATGGGAGGGGAAAAAAAAAATCTCAACACACAGCTTCATTAGACAAAGTTATTCTTTGAGATTCAGGGCAAGGAGCATATGGAAATTTCTACAGCAAAGAACAGGCACTACACCCAGAATAAGAATCAGCGTGGTGCAATATTGAAATGAGTGCCATTATGGGTTATTTTGAGTCAGGCCATGATACGATTGAAATTCAATTACCTCTCCTGCTTTGAAGGGCCAAGCAGCTCAGACAACACAAAGTTAGACCGTGAGGATTAAGGGAACAAAGGATCTGTGTTGATTGCTGTTCCTGGTAATTCTCTTATGGCTCGGTGTGACCTATTCTGAGAGCCCTGGGGTTCCAGACAGTAAATGTTGTTTGATTTCCTGCTCAAAGAGAGTCTGTGGACAGCTGATCTCTTCAGCAGCCTGAACATCTCTGGTAGAACAAACCTTGTTTGTAACTCACCCTGAATCTGTGATTTGTCCTCAAAACTTGTTGAGTAAATGACTTTAGATCTAGTTTGCATATTATTCTTCTTTTAGCCTGCATTTCTAGTCAAAGGCTTTTCTCTCCTTTTGTTGTAGTATGAATCTTGCCATTAAAATGAGGTGTGGAGATGTAGGGTGAGAGCAGTCAGATGCTGCTTTAATAACAAAATGTGAGATACTGGATGCTCAAAACTCCATGGCCTCTTGCAGTGCTGGGTGACAGCAGGACAAACATTCACATCTGCTGGTAAACAGGATTCACTTGTGTTTATAACACTAATTGTTTTGTTAATTTTTTGCTATGACTTTTTCCAAACTGAAACATTTGATCCAGGGTGGGACTGAGCAAGTGCTCCCCTGGAAAGTTTAAGAATGCTGAGGCAAAGTGTTGATTTTGAAGATAAATCTCCCTTCCCTTACACTGCCATGCTACTCTAAATAAAACCTGTCCTCAAAAGAATCCATGTCCAGGAATTCCACATAGGTGCAACCTCAGGACCCTGGACAGAGGCAACACTTTGGCGATTGTGGAGCTGATTCTGTGCTTTTGTGTCCTCTGCCTGCAGAAGGAGGACACCATTTAACTAAGGCTTTGCACAGTTGGCTGGCAGCTCTCTGAATGCCTCTGGCTGCTGCAGCCTCAGAGCAGTGATGATATTTCCCAATCATTCCTGACACCAGCCAGCTCAGCAGCCTCCTGCAGTGATGTTCTCCATCTCCCACTGACCTGGTATTTCCCACCCTTCCAGCCAACCCTGACATGTTTGCACCAGGATGGAGAAGTCAAAGCCCCAATTTCAGTGTGGAAACAGAGAGAATTTTGGGTTTGCAGCCCACAGAACTTGAGGAGAAACCTTAGGCTGAGATTTGTGTTGCTGAGAGGATAATACATTTGTAGCAGGTTTATTCTTTGCTTTCTCTTTTGTAAATATTTCCTAACTCACATTTTTTAATATGGATTCTGTTCCTTTCTTACACACCCTTTTAATGCAGAAATGTGATTATCGGCGTTTTTAAAAAATAATAACTTGTGATGATTGCAGCACTGTAATGGAAACAAACTGAATTTGAATTCCATTTTAGGGCTCATTCAATGTAAAAATAGGCTCCAGGCATAAATGCAGCCTTTGCACATGCCCCCACACTAACAGAGATATAATGCAACATTTCGTTAATGGCTCTAAAAGCAACTACAGCCAAATAAACCCCTTTAGGATAGAGAGACGTACATAATTAGAGTTGTAGATCTCAGATTATTCCATTTATCTTTGACTCCTTACGAGATGCATTGTCCTGTGCCCCTCCACAGAGCCTGGCTCCAGCAATTGCACAAAGGCAATTGTTATAAATGCCTTTGCCTTGTCTGGAAATTAGAATTCAAATTTTGTCCTTTCAAACACTCAGCAAAGAATGTCCCTGAAATTACCATTCAATAGGTAACATGGGATTATTGCCACATCCATTTCCTTTGGCTCAGCCTAAAAGCTGTTCCTTGGTCAGTTCAATCACCGTTCCCCCTTGGAAATGTACAGCCCGTGCCCTGCTCCTCTCCCTGAATTACCAGAGCTTTTTATTTTTAAGGACAGTCACATATTCTGCAGGCCAGGCTCATTGGGAGGCTGCTGTGTTGGAATAGACTGTGTTGTGGCTGAAAATTGGGGAAATAATAAACAGTGCTTGGCTCCAAGCTCAATAATAATGCCTTACAGAGGGAGAGGGACACAAGAGCAGCTTTTTTTGGGGTTATTAAATTTAGATGGGATCTTAGGAAGACCTTGCTTCAATTTACATCAGAGTCTGGCTCCTTCTGCCAGAAGAACCTGAGCAGAGCCACGGAAATTCTTAGAAAGAGAAGCTGTTTCCTCAGGGCTGGCAGTGTGTGAATGTCACACAGGCTTCAGGTGACCTCTGACCCCACCTTGGGCTCAGTTCATTAGCACTGGCACTGAGGAGTTCCTTCCTGTGAAAAATGAGCTTCACTCTCCTGGTAAAATTTAAAAGTTTAATAAAGGACAATAGGAGTCAAAAATAAAGCAAGTTTTAACGGCCAAGTGCTTGGCATTCAGCTATGAGCACACCTGCTATTTCAGAAACACCCTTTATATATTTTTTCTATTGCATATTCACAAAGAAATATGCATATTTAAACTTTTCCCAAACTAGTTTACACGTTCCAGGGACTGTTTAGCACGGCTCCTCCTCGGGGCTGCCTATTTATGGCAGGTTCAGTTCTTGGCTGTGGTTTTAGTCCATTCTTTTTATCACCTCCAACTTGGGTTTTAGTCCATATTTTTTACAGAGAGGAGGTGCTGACAGTTGGCATGTCAGTAGCAGGGTCTTCATAATACATCATTGGATGTTATCCCAGCCAAGCAGTCAGTTCAATTACAGCCATAACGATACTACTTATTCCATTACTACATCTATGTTTAGTTAATAAAATTAACTGAATAACAATAATAAAAATAGAAATAAAAACTCTATAGCAAAGTTGCTTTAACATTATACATACAGCGTCCATTTTGATATTTGCAAAAAGCCAATATTATAACATGCATTTATAACACTTCCTATGCCTCAAACTGCTGCGAACAACAGGTGGAATTGGAACTTGTTGAAATTCGAGTTTCATCTCTCCTCCGTCCTTGGTTTTCTGTATGACCTGATGGTTCAGTGAGCTGCTGTCACACACACGGGCGTTTCCAGCACCTGAAAAACCCAATTTCCACGGGTTCTACCTGTGATTTACAACATTCCCATCTCTTCCTGAGAAATAAAGCTCACAAATGATCATAAAGAGAGAATTCCAAAGTTGGAAACATTCCAATCTCAGCGGAATTCTTTTGCTGAGCAGATCCCAGTGCCAAATGCACTCTGAAAGTTTCTGATATCTTTTACTCCTCTTTGTTCTTAGGCTCAGTGAATGCATAAAAACCAGACAGGTACTTCTCCTCTTCTAAAAACTCTCCGGGCGCACATCAAAGTGGACTAATTATCTTTAGAAAAGCATTGCTGTCTTTGTAGAAATTCCCTGCTATTGCTGGCAGACTGAGAAGTAATCCAGCAAAAAACTTCATTGTAGCTGAATACAATTGATTTTGTTTCAAGGATTACAGGCAATTTAAGGCATGGTAGGAAATGCACTTCATTTTTGGGTGGGTTGGTTTTTTTTTTTCCTATTTTCAACTATTTTCCAATTACAAAGTGCTCCTGTCCTGGCATGAACATCTGCATTCATTTGGCAAAAAACACATTTCTGATTGAACAGCAAATTCTCCCATGATATTAAACCCCTGGTTGTTTGGGGTTTTTTTCATTCCCGAACTTGCACAGACAAGAGAGAAGAGGAAAATGATGTCATCTCTGTTATTGCAGCAATAAGTTTTTTATCAATTCTTGATTCCTCTTGCAAGTTTAAGCACTGAAAAAACCAGCAGTGCCTCGTGTTTGAAAAGCAACATTTTCACTGAGTGCAGGACTGGGAACGACTTTCCACTCAGTTTCTCCTCCACACGAAGACAAATCTCGATACAAATTCTTGAGTAACTTTTTCATGTCCTGGAGTACTTGTATGAAGTGCAAGGAATCCTCTGTTCTCCATGTGATAACTGGAGAGCCCTTGACTGATTTCAATTTTCCTTGGGGTCAGTTTCCTTAATTAAGGACATGAAATATCTCAACTGAGGCTTCTGTGGAGTTCTGTCCCATTCCTGAGAGAAGAGGTGAGGTCGCAGGACTGGCATGTTCCTCCTGCTGGGAGGGTCAGAATAACAGAATAATTCCTTTTCATTCCCTTTTCGTGGATTGGTATTCCCCTACAACCTAAAGATTTATTCAGAGGAAGGGAGGAGAAGGGAAGTAAAAAAAAAAAAAAAAAGAAATAAAAAAAGAACAAACTTTTTAAAAATATGAAATATCTGGTGAGTCCTAACAGCAGAACACCACGGGGCAGGCATTAATGACCCGTTAATGCACTTCTCAGGTGGTAAATGGCCCATTAATGCTCCCTTGTCAGGTCAGCGTGGATAATTTATTCAAATTCACAGCCAGGGCATGGTGGAGGAAGGAGGCAGTCACAGAAATGGTGTTTGGGACATTAACACCACAGGTCTTGCTCTTTGGTGGGGAGGACTCTTTACTGCCTTCCAGGGATGTCTTTTCCCGCAGGAATGTGACACTGGGACACTTTGAACCATGAACACCCCAAGCAGAGGCCGCTCCCTCCCTGTCCTCACATCGCAGCCCATTTGTCCGAAAAACCCTTTTTCTGACCCAGAGATGGGGCTCCTCAGAGGTGTTTTAAAGACTTGCATTCCATTTTCAGTCTCATGAGAAGGGTGGGACAGTACAGATGTTACAATTCACACCATCACAATCAGAAGCCAAACTATTTCCTAATTCCAATCCATTAAAAGTGTTTTTTGGCCTATCAGCTTTTGCCACATAATGCTGTTAATGCTTCTAAGCCAATCATCTAAAAAGACCCCACTTGGGTC
Organism: Sterrhoptilus dennistouni; assembly: GCA_013397095.1. Taxonomy (NCBI): domain Eukaryota; kingdom Metazoa; phylum Chordata; class Aves; order Passeriformes; family Zosteropidae; genus Sterrhoptilus; species Sterrhoptilus dennistouni. The sequence goes on from VWZU01004634.1 coordinate 12,552, forward strand.
CTGCTACTATAAATCTTCCATAGCTCTATTTCTCCAAAACAGAAAAATTTGGAGAGGTCAAATTTGAAAACTTGCTCCAAAATTTGCAAGGCCATCATTAGAAACTTGTTTCCAGTTCCATTTCTCTGTCAGCAATGTCTGTCCTATCCCAGGGCATTTCTAAGTCAGCACATTTATCTCAGAGTTTGCACACAGGTACAGACTGTGTGAGCTCTGCCAGGCTTTGGGAATTCCCTACAAATCCATTTCCCACATGCAACAAAGGCAAATGGCCCATGGCTGGCCTGCAGAAGCACCTTACATCCATTTGGGATGAGGATTTTGAGGAATGCCTGGTGACACAGAAATGTGGATGGCTGACAGACACTTAGCACACCCCCCCTAAAAAAATGAGCTCTTTTGCCAACAGCAGGTTTGGCACTCCTGAATTTAGAGCAGCTTAGATGAAGATTTTCCAGATGAGCCCTGCCCTGTGGATCTCTCACTGTAACACACACTTGGGATGTTAAATCCTGGTTTTTATCAGCACTCAGATGCAGGGCAGCACTGTAGGTGACTGTTCCACCCCAAACCTAAACCATATATACACATTTATGTGTTCATATACGTGTGTGAGAGAGGTTCAGAATGATGCCTTGAGAAGGCTGGCCTAGAACAGAGATCTAAGAGAATAAAGTAGATATTTATTAAAAGGCCATTAAAGGATCCACCTTGGGCAGAACAAGAGCCCGGCCAGGGCTACACTGAAGGTGGACTTAAAATGGTAACAAAATGGACCCAAAAATGGTCACAAAATAGATAAATGGTCATGAGGTCTCATACTTTTACGAGTTTTGGTCCATTTGCATATTGGGGTTTAATTGTCCAATTACATTTTCAGGTTATGAAGTCCCGTCCTTTTTGTTCCTCTCTTCAGTCCGCCGTTGTCTGTGGGGAATTTCTGTCTGTGTGGGATTTCTGTCTGTGGGGGATTTGTGTCTGTGGGGGATTTCAGGCTGTGTCTGTGTAGGATTTCAGTTTGTGGGGGATTTCGGGCTGTGTCTGTGGGGGTTTTCTGTCT
>VWZU01004634.1:24652-49731 GCA_013397095.1 Sterrhoptilus dennistouni
TTTTTAAAAAAGCAAAAAGGGTAGACTTTGAAGTGCAAAACTTAAAAAATTGCTGCAGTAGTATCAGTCTGCTCAAGCTGCCAAGTTGTGCAAAACCTGGAGTGGTGCACACACACACACATACACACACACAAAACCAAAAAATCTGGTTTTTTGTTTCCTAGAAAACCTATGGAAGGTCTCCATCCTGGAAAGATAATAACTGGAATGAATGATGCTGATTAATTAATTATCTTAAGAACTATTTCCCAGAGCACCCACATAGCTAAAAGTGTTGAGGGAAGATTTTCACGTAGATTTTACCATCTCTGACCTTCCAGAGGTCAGGCACTATTCTAAACCTTTCACAAAGGTTTCAGTTAAAGCCCAGAGGAGAAAAAATTCCAATTTCTGTGTTTGTGCTGGCTGTGCCATGGGCCTGGCTGCCCTGGAGCTCAGGGGATGACACTGAAGGTGCTCCAGGACAGAAGGATCAGGAGGACACTCCACCATCCTGAGAGTTTAATGGAATGAGGATCTTCAGTTGAATTTTATTTGTTGGGCATGACCCCATTTTTCCATTTTTCCCTGTTACTATTTTATTCCCCCAAAGCTTGAAGCTGATCTCTGTTTTGTTTTCTGACACATATTTCAGTGCTATTACAGGAGGTTTTGTGTCGTTACAGGACACAAAGCAAACGACACACACATGCAGTTAGGTTGTCAGGGCAAAAAGAGGAAAGTTCATTTTTTTTACTTTGGTTTATATAGATTTTGGACAATGACCATGGATTGGACAAATGAGGTTGGCACTTTTCTAACTACACTGGTTAAACTTAGAAGTTTAGCAATTGTTCTTCCTCAAGAGAGGAATGAAAACATCACTTTGTTGACGTGAAAATTTGTGAGAAACTCCACTACAAAAATGCAAAAATCAGAAGGCTGAAAAATATCAGGGTGACAGTTTTGCTGTTTTATTGTGCTTGTTTAGATTTCATTTAGATGTATTTTGGAGAGGAGACGGGCACCTTGAGGATCCCTGGGGTGAAATGCTGGGCTCTGGCACACTGCAGGTATCAGGATCATCAGCCTGGAAGTGGAATGGGAACCACAGGAAAGCAGATTGTAACTCCTGCCCTCCGCCCCAGGCTTGGGGCTCAGCGAGGCAGGATCACCCTTGGTTCAAAAAACCATCACTGCGAAAAACTCCAAAACATGATCTGATGTCAGAAACAGCCAAAGAGTTAATTCTGTGCTGCACAAAAGTTATTTGGCAACCGCTGTTTTTAAATAATTGCCGTCTTTTGATACTCTGGATGTATTTTACCAACCCAGAAGTCACTTTTAGGCTTGAAACAAAGCTGAGAACAAAGACTGCCCGTGTGAAACCAAACTGCTTTGAGCACAGCTGCGGGTGCCTGCACAATGCACACTTCAGAAAGGAAAGCATTGAAATCAGAGAAATAAAATGGGCATTGAACCCTTATGTACAATTCCTGGCTGAACACAGATTCCATTTCAGGGGGTAGCAGGTCTGTGCCCGGGGTGAAAGTCCTGGTTGGTTTTGGGGTCATTGCAGTGAAGTTCCTGGGAGGTGTGGTGTGCATCCCACAGCCCTCTGCTGGAAGAATTTTGGAGCTTTTAGGTGTGGCTCTGATAGAAACGGGCAGAAACTGATTTTCCTGTTATTCAGAGATATTTGCATTTAAAAAAAAAACAACCCCACCCCCCCAAAAAAAACCCACAAAAACAAACAAAAAACCCCCAAACCACCAACCCAATAAAAATCCCCCAACTCCCCCCGCTCCCAATTAAAAAACCACAAAAAAATCTCACAAAACCCCCCAAAGGTGCCCACTTTTCTTAAGGGAGAGCTGAAGACCTTTACATTTAAATAGACCCCAAAACTCCCTCATGCACCTCAAAACCAAACAGAACAGGAAACTTCCAACCAGCTGGAAAGTAAGAGATTGAGTCCTTATGCACCACAGTTCTTTTTATTTGGCTCCCTTCTCCAGTCCCTTCCTTGGCAAAAGTTGGTCTCACATAAACGTGTCCCTGGGGGAAAATATTGGATTAGAAAAACCTCGTCTAACCCACAGTTGTGGGAAAATGTTGAACTAGAAAAATTTCACCTAACCCACATTGTGTAGCACATTGTGTGGAAGTGATGGCCAGGGGAGGTTCCAATGGCCAAAATATTGGTGATTTTGGAAGTGAATTTAAATTATTCTATTCACCACTGCGCTGTGCCAATGCCACTCATGGCCTGAAGGGGGTAACAGGAGATTTACAACTTCGGGGATTTTATTCCCTGAACATTCATGCCAAGTGGAGAAATGGCTCTGGAATGGGAGGGAAAGAGCAGAAACCAACTGCAAACTCCATTGGGCTGCAGCTCAAACCTTTGTCCTGCCCCTACATTGGATGCCTGGAAAGTGTGAAGGGAAGGGAAGCACAGCAGTGACAGAATCTCTTTATTCAGGTGCCAAGTGCCCTTGGGGGTCACCCAGGTCTCTGAGGAGTCTGAAATCCAAAAACTGCAATGTTCTCAGTGGAATCAAAGCTGGCATTTGCTGTGCTGGTGCTTTGCCAGAGCTGAGGAAAGGCTGAAACCTGATACAAATTCCATTGCTGAATTAAAGAACTTTGCTTTCTAATAATTTGGTGAAAACCACTGCTATGGTTTCGAAGTGTTGACATTAAATAGCTTTTGATTTCTGATTTGTTCCATAGTGCTGAGATGGTGCTGGAGGCAATTAGCTGCATTTGGGAGTTGGGGAATGATTGATTGTTCTGCTCCCTCTCAGCTGCTTTGTGGGTTTAACTTTTATCTACAGTTTAAAATCAAAAGGTTCCTTTCTATTATTGTTTTTAAATTAGTTTACAATCTGTTGGCAAAATAGCCCTCCATCTGAATGGATCGTGTACTCTCCCATAGCTGGATTAAAAATGACAATTACATTTCAAGCAAGAGAATATTTTCCTGATCATTTCTTTCTGGGGGGGAAAAAAAATAAAAAGGCTTTATGGTGCAATTTCTGTTTACACTTGACGACTTTAGAGCCTTTTTTCATTTAGAAATCTCTTCACTCCAGCTCTGCTAAACAGTAATAGATCAGAATTTGATTTGGGTTTTAAGTGACTATAGGCTCTAAATTTGCAAGTGGAAGTCAGTGAAGCTCCGTGCTGACTTAGGTTAGAATGAAGACATGAAAATGGAAAATGGAAAGATGTAAAACCTGCCCTGATGGCACCTGGCAGGAGCAGAGGTGTGAGGGACAGCTGGATCCTGCAGTTCCTGGGCATTCCTTGCCCAACCGGGAGTTTTCCTGTTCCTTCCTGCAGCTCAGCTGGTGAGGAGAACACCCCAATAAATCACCCACAGGAGAGGGCCAGACACACACAGACAGGCAGGATGAGCAAGGAGGAGGAACAGGGAGTTTTTAAGGCCAGGACAGAATTCTCTGTCTCACTTTGTGCATATTTATGATGCAGAGATGGGAGAGGCCCTCAGAGAGAACACACAGCTCACAAATCACATCCCTCAGCTCGCTCTGGAGTCGGTTAAAGTTCACTCCTGTCTCCTCTGCTCGTACTCCATTAATCATTCCCTGCCTCTGGAAACAGGGCTGAGCTCGTGTCCCACATCTCCAGGGACATCATGGCCATTCCCTCTGGCTCTTCTTCCTCTTCCAGGGCTGCCTGGACCTTCCTCCTCATGGACCTTCCTCCTCACAGGGAAGGGTTGGGAGATCAATGTGAGCTCTGGGAGAGAAATGTGTCATCTCCTGCAGGTTCTGATGCCTTGGGAAGGCTGAGCTGGAACAGAGACTGGACAGAGCTGGAGAATAAAGTAGAGATTTATTTAAAAGCCTTTAAAGACACACCTTGGGCAGGACAAGAGCCTGGCCAGGGCTACACCCAAGGTGGACCCAAAATGGACATAAAATGGTCACAAAATAGACACAAAACGGACTCAAAATGGACCTAAAATGGTCACAAAATGGTCACAAAAGGGACACAAAATGGACCCAAAATGGACCCAAAATGGTCACAAAAGGGACACAAAATGGACCCAAAATGGACCCAGAATGGTCCCAAAATGGTCACAAAAGGGACACAAAATGGTCATGGAATGGTCCCAAAATGGTCAAACGGTCAGGAGGTCTCACACTTTTATAAGTTTTGGTCCATTTGCATATTGGGGGTTAATTGTCCAATCCCAGCTCCAGGTTGTGAGGTCCCATCCTTCTTGGTTTTTTCCTTTCAGCCACCCTTGTTTGTGCTTTTGGGCCTGAAAACTTGTAACATTGTCCTTGGTCTTCATCAGAAAAGGGACTTGTTTTGTGTCGCTGCTGTGTGCAGAGCTGAGTGACACTGACTGTGAGCTCAGAGCTGCCCCCCTGGGCACCACAGAACCTGAAATACATGAAAACTAAAACTTAAGGCATCAGTTCCCCTGTACCAACCCCAGTCCCTCTGTGCAAAGGTTCTCCTCAGGGACTTGTCCTCTGCCTCCAAAACAATCCTGTGGGTTCTGGGAGGACACTGAGTTCTTCTCTTTGCTCTTAAAATCCGTAGAAATCCTTGAATAATCCAAGAAATACTTGATCTGGAATTGGGAGAGTGTAGTATTTTCTCCCTCTGTGTTTTGGCCTAGTGTGGAAGGGGAATAAAAGTTGAAGGTGGGTATTTTATAATATTTTAATTAATATTTTATCATATTTTCATAATTGACTTTACTTAAATAAACCTTTACTTTCAAATACGAAGGTTCAGACTGGGGGTTTTTTTCCCTTCTGAATGCAACAATTGTCAGGTTTGATGCTGGATCTGAGAACTCCCAGTTTTACCCTGTTTCACATTTGCAGGGTTTCTCTGATGCTGCTCCTGCCAGGGACATCAGACCCCAAACTCATGAATTTTCCTCGGGCTTGTGAAAAGAAATAGAATAAAGCAGATATCCAGCAGCTCTTGGGTGCTGCCCAAACCTCTCTGCACTCCTGCAGAATATGTGCAGAAAAGCAAAACTGCATGAATTGTATGAATTAAAAACAAGCCATTCATTTTTCTCCAACACCTCCTGTCTGCAAAAACTGGGATTTCCAAACTAATTAAACTTAACTCTGTCCCTGATTTTTTTTTGTGGTTCTACCCACAGGTTCTGTGTGGGTGTAGGAACACTGCAGCTCTGCAATGGAGCTCTCTCTGAGCTCCAGCGGCACTGGGAGCCCCTCAAAGTGGTTTTCCTGCTTTAGCACAAAGGTTTGGGGCATTTTTTATCAGCCCTCTGTCAGATCAGGTTCTCAGCCAGCCCTGACCTTTCAGTGCAAGGGTTTTTTTGGGGTTGCAGACATTATTCCCTGCTGTTGGCTGACATCAAGATTAGGTTCTGCTCCAGCTGGCAGTGGAATCAGTGATAAATATTTCCAATATTTGGGTGCTCTAGGTGCAAAAAGCCCCTGAAAACCACAGGGAGGCTTGGTCATCATGAAGCTAACGAAAGCAAATCCTGAAAGAAATGGAACATTTTCATTCCTGCACCAGCTGGGCTTTGCCCTTTCCAGCAGCAGCAGCAGCAGCAGCAGCAGCATGATCCTCAACGTGAATTTTTCTTTATTTCCCCACGTGTCCTTTTGCTCTGTCTCCTGCACTGTGCTGGTATTTATAGTTATCAGAGATTATGGTCAAGTCCTTTCCAATTCAGCAGCCCAACATGAAAGCCCTGAGAGAACAGGGCAGGAGCATGAGGATCTAAAGCCTCCTGATGGAGCTGCAGCTCTGGCATCACATCCTTAAAACCAAAAGCAAATGTCTTATAATCCAGCCAAATGTTTTTATTCCTTAAGCGTGTCTGCTGGGTGCTCCAGTCTCACATTTAATATTCCTGCCTCATTTTGCTGTATTGATTTCATGGTGAGTTGCGTGGCATTACCTGCAATTATTTGTCATTTTGCTCTTTAAAAATAAAAAAAAATAATAATAAAAAAAATCCCAAGTCGTGGCCTGGGCTGCAAATGAGATGATCACTGGAGTGGAACAGCAGTATCCAAGTTACTCTGCCTTGTGCTGAAGGGAATTCAACTTGCATATTTACAGCAGAGCCCTCCAAATTCCTGCCTGGTTTTTTTGGTTTTTTTTTTTTGGAGCTGGAAATGCTTCTCAAGGCATTCTTGGGGTGTTGTAGCAGGTGCAAAAAGGAGCTCCCCTACACTGTGCTTTTATTCTTATTTTTTTTTTTAATTGTTTATTATTTTCTCTTTAAATTAAAATCTTTCTGTTTTTACAAGACATTCCGGACCATGCTGTCTCACTAATTATCATTAATGAACCATTTTTGAGAAGTTGCTGGAGCCCTCCAAATTCCTTCCTGGTTTTTTTTGGAGCTGGAAATGCTTCTGGGGCATTCCTGGGGTGTTGTAGCAAGTGCAAAAAGGAGCTCCCCTGCACTGTGCTTTTATTCTTTTTTTATTTTTTAATAGTTTATTATTTTCTCTTAAATTAAAACCTTATTGCTTTTACAATACACTCTTGAATGTGCTGTCTCGCTAATTATTATTAATGAGCCATTTTTGAGAAGCTGCTGGACAGCCTCAAGAGTGTGTTGGATCCTTGTGGAGCTAAAACAACCTGGCTTGGTGAGAATTCCACCAGACAATCAGCTGGGAAAACACCTTGTGGAAAACCTGAGAGACCCTGACAGGCTGAGGGTCCCAGCAGCTCCCCAGGGATAAAATTCTGTGGGTCACAATTTTATTGCACAGGCATTAATACAGTTCCCTACAACAATCAAAAATCAATACTTTATTAGAGCACTGAGGTTCCTGCCTTTTTCCATTTTATTTTTTTTTTCTGTGTTTGTGGCATTGAATGACTCTGTCTGGAGACAGGCTGGTTGGGTGAAGGTAATCACTTCCTAATTTACTAATCATATCTGCGGCTTCAGGGGAAAGGCTGGCAACCTCAGATGGAAGATTAAGTGAGTGAGACTCCCAGAAATTCCTTTAGCTGGAGGAAAAATTGATTTAGAGCACGNTTATCCATGAGCCATTTTTGAGAAGTTGCTGGAGCCCTCCAAATTCCTTCCTGGTTTTTTTTGGAGCTGGAAATGCTTCTGGGGCATTCCTGGGGTGTTGTAGCAAGTGCAAAAAGGAGCTCCCCTGCACTGTGCTTTTATTCTTTTTTTATTTTTTAATAGTTTATTATTTTCTCTTAAATTAAAACCTTATTGCTTTTACAATACACTCTTGAATGTGCTGTCTCGCTAATTATTATTAATGAGCCATTTTTGAGAAGCTGCTGGACAGCCTCAAGAGTGTGTTGGATCCTTGTGGAGCTAAAACAACCTGGCTTGGTGAGAATTCCACCAGACAATCAGCTGGGAAAACACCTTGTGGAAAACCTGAGAGACCCTGACAGGCTGAGGGTCCCAGCAGCTCCCCAGGGATAAAATTCTGTGGGTCACAATTTTATTGCACAGGCATTAATACAGTTCCCTACAACAATCAAAAATCAATACTTTATTAGAGCACTGAGGTTCCTGCCTTTTTCCATTTTTTTTTTTTCTGTATTTGTGGCATTGAATGACTCTGGTTGTCTGGAGACAGGCTGGTTGGGTGAAGGTAATCACTTCCTAATTTACTAATCATATCTGCGGCTTCAGGGGAAAGGCTGGCAACCTCAGATGGAAGATTAAGTGAGTGAGACTCCCAGAAATTCCTTTAGCTGGAGGAAAAATTGATTTAGAGCACGCAGGAAAATCTTTCTTTTGGAAATGGAATGAGCAGGTGGCTGCAATTTATATAAATTAAACCTTGGGCTTGTTCCTCTGGCTTGAGTGGGGTTTTTTTCCTCCCTGTTTTTAACAAAGCTACTGGTGCATAAATAGTGTTTGATTCTTTTTCCAAATGTTGGTTCTGTACAGTTGTTTTTAATCATTGAACCTTTTGGAATCAATCGTAGGATTAATCTAATTGCAGGTTCCTAATTCTGTGGAGCACAGTGCAAGAGAAAAAACTGTGGCCAGGGAGGGAAATCACAGCTTTGCATTCTTGTCTCATGCCACTTCTCCCAACCAGCCTCTGCTCTATCATTACAATCAAAATTCTTTATCCTGAAAATTGCCACATGAAATTTTGGAGCTTAAAATAGCACTTCTGTAAGGCAGAGATTAGATTATGCAAACTGTTAATGCAGCATTAACTGAAGAGTCCCAATTAAATAATTATAAATAGTTACAAGTCTAGTCTCTGTATTTCCAGAGCGCTGGAGTTTAAAAGTTTTGCACTCTGACAGTGTTCCTGCCTGTTCAGAAGGACCAAGACCTGTGCAGCATTTGCATTTTTCTTCTCTTTTTTTTTAAAAGGCAATACGTGAAATTTCAGCTTTAAAACTAACAAGAGTTCCTTGAAAAGAAAGTTATCTGTCTCCCTGAGGCACAGTCAGTGGTTCAGGCTGATTTTCAGAGGCTCCAGAGGCACCTGCTGCCACTGGATGGTCAAATTCCATTCCAGTGGAAATCCTGTACAGTGAATAACTCACAGACACGGGCAAGGTCAAGACCAGAGCTCTGCCTGTTCAGCTGCTTAGACAAGATATTTTAAAGCCATGCAGTGAACTGGGTTTTGAGCACCTCTTTCAATCTCTCCAGACTTTTTCAGGGTCAGAGCCACGTTGCTGTTGGTGGGGAGGCTGCAGGTGTAGGGTGTGAGCCCTGCAGGCTGAGCAAAGCCACATCCCCACAGGACTGCTGCTGCTGCTTCAGGAGCTGTCCAGGTGTTGGGAAAGTTGGGACAGGAAAAGCTTACAGATATGATTGCCTGGCAAGAAATATACTGAAAATATAAAACCTGTGAGTGAAATAGAAATGAAGGGCAGCTTTGAGATGTGATCATGGCAGGCAGGAAGATGGGGATGAGCTGGAGATGGGTTGAGGGACAGAAAACAGACACCAAGGGACCCAAAGGAGGTCCCCACCAAGGCATCAGGGAAAAGGTGGATAAGAAAAGTCTCTTTAGAGTTTAGAATACAGGATGATATGGTGATAGAGCAGTTCTCATAGGTGTGTGCAAAGTCTGTTGGTTTTGTATCTCGTGCTGGTTGGTCACTGTAAATTAGAATATTCAACACAAAGGAGGTAGAATGGATTGGAACAAGGACCTCACTCTCTTACCCTCTTACCCCTCTCACCCCTCTCACCCTCTGGCTTTCTCTCTCTCTCTCTCTTTGGGGTTCCCTCCAGCCCAGGCTGGTGGCTGAAGGCAAAGCCCTTTTTACCCACAACCCTTACAATAAAATCACNCACAACCCTTGCAATAAAACCACTTCTTCTCTAGAATATCTGAGCTCTGCAGAGTTCCCTCTCCCTGCTGTCCATGGATGATCCTACATCCAGGAAATCTCAGGAAACACCTCAGGAATGGGACCTGAGCAGGAAACCTCTGAGGCTCTTTCCAGTCTGTGATTGTTGTTTTTCCATGGTCACACACACCTCTGACTGGTTTTTTTTCCACCCTGTCTCTCATTGCAATAAGTCAGCTGAGATTCCATTGTCTCCATGCAGGAAATTCTTTATTCCCACAACTCATTTGATCCACTTTTTCCAGACCTCATGTGTAGCTTAAACTGGTTAATTAAAATGCAGCTTGCTTGCCAATGATTCTATTGGTTAGTAAAAGATATTTTACTTGTCCATCAAATCTCTCCACTCTTGGATTGTTTTCATATTTTCTGTACTGATTCTCAGGGGACAAATCCCTTGTTATTGCAGGTGCATTTGTTTTCCAACCCAGGAATAGGTTGTTGCTAATGAGGTCTCATACCAAGATTGTTTTTTGCACGGGAAACTTGCAAATGGCTTAGAAGGAATGACAGACTAACTTTGGCAATTTAGCAGAGCAGTCCTGATTATTTTATAATTATTATATGAAAATTTCTTTTATAATGCTTTTATAATTTTTTTTCCTTTATAATTCTTACTTTTATAATTCTTCTACCTATCGTGACAGTCCCTCACTGCACCCCAACAGAGTATTGTCCTTTCAGCCCAGAATCATATTTATTTTAGGTACTGAAATTACTTTTTTTTTTTTACTCTTAGGGAGTGGCTGTTTTTGCCTACTAAAATGTGCTTTTGATGGACTCATAAGTTAAACCCAACTGCTCATGCATGGCCCTTTCCCAGCTTGCTTCTTTTCCTAATCTATGCAGCAAAAACCAGAAGGGAACATCAAGATGATTTTTTTGTTCATTAAACCAATAATCTAATCACAGAAGAGGATTGCATGTCAGGTCCAGGAATCTCCAGCATTTTTGCAGGCTGGCAAACCAGTTCATCTGAAGAGATAATTCCTTTTTTTTTTTTTTTTAATTCAGTGCAAACCAGATGTGCCTTGAATGCCCTTTCTATATTCCCTTTGCTCACAGAATTTATATTTAAGGAATATTTTCCTGAGCAATTAGAGCAGGATCATTTAAAAACATCAGCATTAATATAAAAAATATGGAACCCCTTTATCTCTCCCTTGCCCCTGCTGGTTTTTGGCGTGGCGGAAGGCAGGACACTGATTATTTACCTATTCCTTCTCTCATAATAACACACTTCACGATTTATTTATTTAAATATTTATTATATTTCCTCCTCTCTGAAATACCATCTCCCCCAGGCCAGCTTTTGACAGTGAAATCTCAAGATGTGGCTGACCAGGAGTCGTTACCACAACCTTGTCACAGCAGGGACTAAAGGGGAGAAATCTGATATCAGGCAGGAGATGGGACACGCCAGAAAATGAAATTTGCATTCAGCATGAAGAAATGGGGATGCAATTCCAGGTTAGTGGATAAAAGCAGTGGGATAAAGAGAGTTTGAACTCTATTAAAGCAATCACACAGGCTGCTGGAACATTTGCTTGCTGGTAAGACATCTTGCTTAATTGCTGAACTGAAAACTATTTATAAAACGGCCCCATTCCTGGAGGCACAGGTAAAGGAGAACAGCTGTTCTGCAGGAAAAAAAAAACTCTTTTTTTGTGTGTTCTGTAGAGGTTTCACCTCAGAGATCCTGGTGTGTATCTCAGTGAAGGAATAGTCTCAAACAGTGTAATTGGGGCACGCAAAATTGAATTTTAGGAATGATGAATCGTGGTGGAATTCAGGATTTTGGGGTTTGTGGTTGTTGTTGTAACACTGATAATGTGTGAAAAGAGAGCAGAGAAGATGATTACACCAAAAAAAATGAGATAAATGATGTTGTTGCATGCAATGATTGTGGGCTTTATTAAATTAACCCACTGTAACTTTGTGATTTTTGGAGGGATTATTTTGTCCAAGCAGTGAAAGTGCTGCTGTTTGTTCCACCAAAACTTAGATGCTGCATCATCTTTCCCATTCCCCTCTCAGCAGGACAAGATAAATGGTTATAATGTTTTCTCTGGAGTGAAATTTTCAAGATGTAGCAAAATGAGCTGAGCACCATTTGACCCCTGAAAAGCTCTTCTCCTTTTCTTCTTCTTTTAAAAAAGCAAAAAAAAAAAAANNNNAAACAAAAAAAAAAAAAAAAAATCAATTCTGTTGAACGTCTGAATGTCTCAAGTTTGAAGATCAGCATTGGGTTGTCATAATCTTTATTTAGTGCAGTGTTGTGTTGAGTTATTTGTTTAAAGCTGACTCTTCCTGACAGTATTAGGTTACGTCTTGGGGAGATGCTGTGAGTTGTGTTTGAAGCTGCATCTTGGATTTACTGCAGCTGCTGTAAATACCAGCTAAGCAACCTCCATAAATTATGCTAAAGGTATTTATCACTTACATACGAATTATTCTGGTGCAGAACTTAGTATCTGCCATCGGACACTTGCGAACTGTGATAAGGCCAGTGGAAGTTTGGCATTTAAAATTCAAATATTCAGGAGTTGTTGCAGTTTCCAGCAACATGAACACAACAGGTTGTTTTCCACACTTGGGATTGATTTTGCCCTTGGTGAAGCTGCTGCAGCCACAAATTGCAGCTGCAGAAGGAACTGGGAAGGTTTGTAGCTCAGCTGGAGACGGAGGTGTCCCAAATCCACGTTATAGACTTGTTTTATTTACTCTGAGCACACAGAGCTCACAACTCAGTACTGCAAAAAAGCAAACCTGGGTGAACTCAGAGACAGAGCCCAGACATCCCTGCAAGCTCCCCTTGGGCTCGGGGTGGTGCAGCCTGAGCCATGAAATTTATTTATTTCACCGACAGGAGTCCAGCAACTTATTCCAACTGAGTAGGAGTTGTCAGGCAGAGCCCAGGGGTCAGTGATTCCCCAGGGACAATCCTCAGCCCTGCCCTCGAGGGGCTGGAATGAGAGGTCATGTCATCTGTTTGTTTGAAATCCATTTCATCTGTTTGAAATCCATGGCACTCAGCTTGTGGCACTGCTGGCACTTAGCTCATTTCTTCTGTATAAAGTCCATGGTATTCAGCTTGTGGCACTCATGGCACTGCTGGCACTCAGCTCAATTTTTCTGTATCAAATCCATGGCATTCAGCTCATTTCATATGTATAAAATCCATGGCATTCAGCTCATGGCACTCCTGGCACTGCTGGCACTGCTGGCATTCAGCTCATTTCATCTGGTTTTAAAATCCATGGCATTCAGCTCATTTTTTCAGTATAAAATCCATGGCACTCAGCTCATGGCACTCCTGGCACTGCTGGCACTCAGCTCATTTCATCTGTATAAAATCCATGGCACTCAGCTCATTTTTTCTGTATAAAATCCATGGCACTCAGCTCATTTTCTCTGTATAAAATCCATGGTTTTCAGCTCATGGCACTCCTGGCACTCAGCTCATGGCACTCCTGGCACTGAGTTCATTTTCTCTCTATAAAATCCATGGCACTCAGCTCATGGCACTCATGACACTGCTGGCACTCATCTAATTTCATCTCTATAAAATCCATGGCACTCAGCTCATTTTCTCTGTATAAAATCCATGGCATTCAGCTCATGGCACTCCTGGCACTCAGCTCATGGCACTCATGGCACTGAGTTCATTTTCTCTCTATAAAATCCATGGCACTCAGCTCATTTTCTCTGTATAAAATCCATGGCATTCAGCTCATGGCACTCCTGGCACTGCTGGCACTGCTGGCATTCAGCTCATTTCATCTGGTTTTAAAATCCATGGCATTCAGCTCATTTTTTCAGTATAAAATCCATGGCACTCAGCTCATGGCACTCCTGGCACTGCTGGCACTCAGCTCATTTCATCTGTATAAAATCCATGGCACTCAGCTCATTTTTTCAGTATAAAATCCATGGCACTCAGCTCATTTTCTCTGTATAAAATCCATGGTTTTCAGCTCATGGCACTCCTGGCACTCAGCTCATGGCACTCATGGCACTGAGTTCATTTTCTCTCTATAAAATCCATGGCACTCAGCTCATTTTCTCTGTATAAAATCCATGGCATTCAGCTCATGGCACTCCTGGCACTCAGCTCATGGCACTCATGGTACCCAGCTCATTTTCCCTGTATAAAATCCCTGTATAAAATCCCTGTATAAAATCCCTGTATAAAAGGCACAGACGCACTCATAGCGGCTGCCCTGCATCTCTCCTCACTCTGATTTCACTTCTCACCTTTCATTTCTGATCAGGGCAAATGGCAGGAGAGAGAGGGGACATTTTTGGGGTGTGGGGACACAGCTGATCAGCTGGCTGTGTCCCAGACAAACCCTCTGTGCTCCATCCCAGAGGAATAAACCAGTTTGGTTTGGCTGCCCCAAAGTTTGCAGCTCCCTGAGCTCTTCTGCACAGGTCAGGGAAAGATCCCTGCTGGCATGGATTGTCCAGTTCTGCGTGTTACAGAAGACACTAAGAAAATCCGGGCGCCAGGTGACTGAATTAATACAATTTTGGGCCACCTGGGCAAGTGCAGGGAAAGGATTTCCAAAGCCAAAGACACCTGCTGGTGGCAGACACTGCAGGAACCCTGTGACAGCCTCAGGGGTAATGAATCCTGCCTGGCCCTCGATTATCAGGGAGAGCAGAGTGAAAATGAGCAAGAGATTGGAGCAATAATAGACTCTCTGGTGACACAGAAATGATGGCAGCTTAAAGGCAACTGCTGGCTGCCTGGCCAGGAAAAGCAAATATTCCATAAATCACCTGGCTGCAGGGCTGGGCTCCAGGCTGTGCTCAGGCTCTCAGCCCTGTTTACTTCCCCTCCCACAACAGCTCCAGTGGCTGCAGTGATTGCACAAGAATGCAAAATCCTCTCTTCTTGTCCATTCTTTTCCTCTGGCGGCTCTGGGGTTTCCAGATCTCCTCTCCTGTGCTGCACAAAATCAGAGCTCAGCCCTGCCCTGCAGCAGGGTGACAGGGGTGACAGAGCCACCAGCCACAGTGCCACCAAACCTGAGTCATTTGTTGCAGCCAGAGCTCTTGGAGAGGCTGAGCTGCCTGTGCCTTCCCCTGCCGCAGTGAATATGCACTCAGGGATGAGTGAGAGGCATGGGTCACCTCAGGGCTGCATTTCACAGCTGCACTCAGGGATAAGTGAGAGTCATGGATCGTCTCTGTGCTGCATTTCAGAGCTGCACTCAAGGATGAGTGAGAGGCATGGATTACCTCAGTTCTAGGATGAGTGAGAGGCAGTCAGAGCTCCACTCAGGAATAAATGAGATGCATGGATTATCTGAGTGCTGCATTTCACAGCTGCACTCAGGGATAAGTGAGAGTCATGGATCGTCTCTGTGCTGCATTTCAGAGCTGCACTCAAGGATGAGTGAGAGGCATGGATTACCTCAGTTCTGCATTTCAGGGTTGCATTTCACAGCTGCACTCAGGGATAAGTGAGAGTCATGGATCGTCTCTGTGCTGCATTTCAGAGCTGCACTCAAGGATGAGTGAGAGGCATGGATTACCTCAGTTCTGCATTTCAGGGTTGCATTTCACAGCTGCACTCAGGGATGAGATGCATGGATCACCTCAGTGCTGCATTTCAGGGTTGCATTTCACAGCTGCACTCAGGGACAAATGAGATGCATGGATTATCTGAGGGCTGCATTTCACAGCTGCATTCAGGGATGAGTGAGATGCATGGGTCACCTCAGTGCTGCATTTCAGGGTTGCATTTCATAGGGGATGAATGAGATGTACAGAACATCTCAGAGCTGCATTTCACAGCTGCATTCCACAGCTGCACTCAGGGGTGAGATGCATGGATCACCTCAGTGCTGCATTTCACAGCTGCCCCTGCCCCGAGGGAACCACCAATCCCAGCTCAGTAAAGGGATAAGGATTCAGTAATTAACTGCAGAGGCACAGAATGAAAACTTTGCAGTGACTCTATTTAGCACCTCCCTGCCTGTGCAGGCTGGGCACGGGCTGTGCCCGCGGGTCCCTGTGTGTCAGAGCTGGCAGGGAAATAAATGGGAGGAAAGGATGACACTCAATTATATTTACAAAGGGCCTGATCCCAGGCCCATTACAGGATCTTTCTATTAACTTCAGCACCAGCTTTGGACTGAGGCCAGGCGTGTTTGCAGTGAATCTGTGATTATGTCTGAGTGAGAAGGAGAATTCTTGCAGCGCAGAATGAACTGAGCCATCACCTGCTTTTGGCAAAGCCCTGTAATGAAGTTCTCCTATCATAAAAACAACAATAATTCCTCAGTCATGGCTTTGTGATTAAACAACACTGAGGTAGTGCTGCTTTTTTTTTTTTCCCTCTTCTTAATTTGCATAATTCTCAGGCTGCAGTGCAGAGAAACCTTTGGAGATATTAAGTAGATTATAAAAGTGTCGTGTCAGATTTGAAACTGTCACTAACACTGGATTTTAATTAGGAATAAATTAAAAAAAAAAAAAAAGAAGCACTGCTTCTCCCTTGGCCATGAGATTTTGTGTTAGGCACAAACACTAAAGCTTAGAAATGTTCAAAGGCTGAAAAGCAGAAGTGAGATAAGAGAATGGATTATTCTGGAAAACAGGCGAAAGTAGAACTGATAAAACATTGCTATTCAAATGATATTTTTTACAGGACTCATTACAACAGAATTACTATTGTTGGAACACAGAGAGAAGCAAGGCTCTGAAGCATTCCAGCCCCTCCAGCAGAGATTTATTCCAAGAAATGACTCCTTGTGCTTGCAGCAGCGGATGCAGGAGGGGCTGTGCAGGAAATGCAGGGGAGCTTTGCCCACGGAGCCCTGGCAGAGCCCAGCAGGGAGAAACTCCCTCCCCACTGGCAGCAGGAGGTGGCTGAGTGCTGGGAAGGGTGGGTGGGTGTCACCTTTTTGTCTTTTTCTCTGCCAGAGTATGGATTAAATGCTCAAGATGGTGTTTCTTGTTGGGACTCAGATGTTTATTAATCCTTATCTATGTTACAGTCTCACAAACCCTGAGTTCTACAGCACTTCAAACCGAGAAACTAAAAATGGAACCCCATCTCTCTCTCTACAAGGCCTTTATAAACTTATCCGATTATGAAACGGCACCTAAATTATTTTTCCTTTTAACCCAATAACCAACCACCTGTGACCCACAATTTGGATTTTTCTACCCAATTACAAAACACCACCCAGACCCATGAAGAAGAAAGTGAAAAAAGAATGTCACCCTGATTCTTCAGCCTTCTGATGATTGCTTACATATTTCTACTGGAGATTCTCACAGATGTAACATAAACAAGTAGATTTGTTTTCTCATCCCTCTCTCTGATGGATTGCTGGTTTGACCACTGGGGTCAGAGGGGTGTTTCCCTCATCCTCCAAACTTCGATCAAATTCCAAATCCTATTTAAACTCCAAATCATAATAAACTGCCTTTCTTTTCTTCACTTCAACCTGATGGTGACTGTCGTTCTTTCGTGTCATGGAATAACAACAAAAGAAGGACTGGCCTCTGCCCTAAAACCTCCATCTTGCTTTATATATTTATTACTGTATTCTAAACCCTTAAATTCTAAGTTTTCCACTCTGTGACATCACACACTTCTATTCAAACCACACACCCACAATCCCAGAGCTGTCACTCAATTTTGGGAGCCGTTTCAATAAGAAGGTGAAAGAAGGACTGGCCACCACCCTAAATCCTCCATCTTACTTTATATATTTATTACTGTATTCTAAACCCTTAAATTCTAAGTTTTCCACTCTGTGACATCACACACTTCTATTCAAACCACACACCCACAATCCCAGAGCTGTCACTCAATTTTGTCACTCAATTTTTGGAAGGCCTGAGGTCCAATGCAGTGTTTGCTTGGGGGTCAGTGCCTGTGAGCACAGAAAGTCTGGAATTCTCAGTGCCCAGGGCTCCAGCAGGTGGGGAGGATGCTCTGAGCTCCCTGGGGCTCCTCACACCCCTCAGCCCCTATATTTGTCCCTGGCTCTGAGTGTTTGGCTCCCTCCAACCTCCAGCAGCCAGCCCAGGTCCCCCAAAACATTTATCTGAGTGGGCCAGGAGCTGCCTCCCTCCTGCATCTAAATCAGATCAAATCTGTATTCTGAAAAGATTTGCATTTCTTCAGATAGCCGAAGGGTGATTAATTTAAAACCCCCAAATAAATAAGATCATTAGTGCCATCTCTTCTCCTGACCAAGATTTTTCACTAAGCATTAGCAACCCCACGTTTAGGTGGGAGCTGGAGGATCTGCTGAAGTGGTATTTCATGTTTAAACAGACTTAAATTTACCAGATCTAATGGCTAACAATATTTCAAAAAGAGACTTAATCTATTTCATTGCATTTTATATTACTTTATTTAATAAATCATCTTCCACTGGAAGCCCAGTCTAAGATGAATTTAACAGACCTTATAAGTGATGGGTCAATATCAGCTTTGTCATAAATTCATTTTTACTTTGGATACAGGCCTGGTGGGTACTTTTGTATTGCTTTATTTCAACTGATCCATAATTCATAGTTAACTTTGACTTTAAAATGTGACAACGTATTTTCTTCTTTCAGGAATGGGGATTTTTCCCTTTAATTTTTCGCCGAAGAAAAATTAATACCACTTTAATTAGAGGTTTAGATAATGCTAATTTCAATTTACTTTTCTTTGTTGCATTGGATGGTTTGAAATCCATCCAGCAGCAGGAAAGAACAGGATTAATAATGAGCACTGGCAAAAAACAATGCATGAAGGAACAAGGGTAATGACTGTCAGTGGTTCAGGCAGCTGCAGGGGGAATTCAGGTTCCTTAATGCAGGCAAAAAATATTTGTTTCAGTTCTGTTATTACTCAGATATTGGCTTTTGCAGGTATTTACAGCAAAATTCACTAGTTTTGTGTTAGCAACAAGGTGAGGTGCAGGCAGAAGGGTTTTACTGCTGGGAGAATTAACTGGGGAAATTCCATCTCTGTAGGGGACTGGAGGAAATGGGAGGTTAACGTTGTTTTACACCACAATGACACAAATTCTGAGATTCAGGAGGCTGAAAATGACTCCTTTATTTTTGGGATGTGTCTCCCTTTTCTACCATTTCACACAGACCAATTGGATTGGTGACACAAAGACAAACCTCTTCACTGCCATTGGTCAGAGCAGAGGGACAGCAAGGAGAAGTCCCTCCTGGGGAAAGGAATGAATAACAAAGGTACAGCTACAAAAACATTTCTCCTGTTGACAGAAAATTCCCTGGGAAAGGAATTTCAGCAAACCAAAACACCTCAGGCACAGAACCAGGGCTACAGGTGGTGCTGCAGTGTGGAAAGAAAGTCACCAGCACAAATGGAATATTGTCTGCAAGTGTGTGTTATACAGGAGTGGGGAATGGGAACAGAAATAAATGTACAAACAACACACAGAGAGAGATCTGGGCAAGGAAACTGTCATGGGACAAAGTCACAAAACCTGAATATCCTTTTAGACTCACCACAAAACTTGAGCAAAGGTGGTTCTGTGCCAGAATAAAAGTGTCTGTGGTTTTCTCTGTGGACACTGGGATTTTGATCCTGGTGAGGCCTCAGCAGGCTGTGGCACCAAATAAATATACAATAAAATAAAGAAAATTCTCATCATGGGTACATCAGTGGTGACTCAGCCTCTCAGTTCAAACCAAAAGAGTGATTTTTACCTTTAATGGGATAAAAATTCAACGGGAAGCAGGTTAGGCCAGCTTGAAACATGTTTAGAAATCCCAGCAATGAGGTTTCATCAATGGGGTTTCATCAGCTCTCTTCTGATGGACCAAACTGGTTTTGTTTTTTCCTCTTTTTTTCTGAGCTCTACCGGTTTTGTTTCCAGGTGCCCAGGGGTGAATTCCTCTGTGCTCTGGTGCTGAAAATGCTGCAGGATGGGAAGAGCAGAGCCTGTGGGTCCCTGGATTGGGCTCTGATGGAGCTGATGGGCATCAGATCTGAGCAGCACCTGCAGGATTTGGCTGCTCTGTTTGGGCTGGCATTAATTTGCTGTTGTGTGTGCAGTAAGCAATTTTTCCTCTTCAGCTTTTGTGACATCTTGCCGTGTCAGCAGAGACAGGATTGATCCAGGAAAGGACATTTCAGTTATTTTCCCTCTGACTGTGCAGCTCAGGGATCTGGCATTTCTGACATGAGGGAAAGATTAAAAATACGAGGGGGTTCACACTTTTGCTCGCAATATGCTACAAACAGCAAGCAGCAGATAAATTGATATGTATTAGATTTCACAGTTAATCATATTCCTGGCTTTGTGCTCAGCCATGAAGAAACAGCTGAGGGTGAGGGGGTGACAAAAATCAAATGGCATTTTGGCCACCTTGTACCTGTGGGACACAGGGAAGAGCAGGTCACAGGGACATTTCCAGTGGGAAGACTGGATTCTTCCCACTTGTCGTGGTTTGAAAGCAAACCAAGTGAGAGGCCCCAAGTCAGAACTACAATTTAAGAAGAAGAAAGAAAAAAAGGTAAAATAAAATAAAATCAATGCAATAACACAAAAGAGCACTGACAGAGTCAGAACACACCCTGAGCAGGGTGGTGGGAGCAGTCCAGGTGAGGGGCTCTTCCTGAAGCAGTGATCCCACAGAAAGGTCTGGCAGCTCTGCTCCTCTGGGAATCCAGTGGCTCAGGGCTGCTTGTCCTGTCCCAAATCCCAGATTCTCTCCAGGTGGGCATGCTTGGCTCCTCCCCCTGGGCATTGGGAGCATCTCCCAATGGGATGAGGAGTCGTGCAGTGGGTCCTTGATGGCCCATTAAACAGAGAGAGCTCCTGGAGGGAGTTCCCTGTGAGTCCTGGGCAAGGCATTGATGGGCCATGAGCAGAAGAGCCCAAAGGAGGGGCCTGGGAAAACACTGCCCCACCTGGTTCCAACAGCTCATGGGGATGGGGATGGAATAAATACTCTGTGTACATCCTACACTGCAACCCAGGACACCACTGCATTTTTTTCTTCCTGGATTTGTAGGAGTGAGCTTGCTGTTGCTAGTTCAGGCTGAACTTTACACTGTGTGACAGAAAGTGAGGTTTAGTTACTGGGAGAAAGGAACAAATCACATTTACCTTGTTCTGCCGTTGACCTTGTGAGCACCCCAAGGTATTTACGAGGTGATTTGGTCTCTCTCATTCATTGTTTATCACCTCCTTTCCCTTTGCAGCACAAATAATTAATAAGTGCACTCTGCCTCACTTCCACTGGGAAGTTTGGGGATATTGCAGGGCTAAATTTGTGCTGAAGGATGTTCAGGCTGGAGAGCTGAGGGGTTGGGAGAGGAATGGTTTCCTCACAGAATCATGGTACCTGTGGTTCAACCCAGCATCATCATAATTATTTGGGCATCCAGGCATTAGGTTCATTAGAATTTAGATGTTTTTTCCTCTGGAGAGTGGAAAGCATTTTGACAAACAGCTGAAAGTCCTGGTATCAAAGTGGGCACCAGTGCCAGCTCCACCTCTGGTACCTGAACATTCTCCCCAGTTTTCTGTCTTCAGTGAGAGCTTTAATCATCAGGGGATATTTGTGGGTTTCTTATCTCATTTTCTTCTTGTTAGAGCCAGGATTAATACACAGGAGTCACAGTTTTATGTTCAGAGTTGGTGTTTATTAACCCTTATCTGTTGTTGTGAGCTCTGACTAGCAAGGCAGAAAATGGAGGTGAAATGGATGCCTCTGACTCTTTCCAAGGTTTTTTAAGTGCTAATCACCCAATAATGAGGTGACACCTACATTATTTATATTTCTGACCCAGTAATGACCACCCAAGGCCCACAATGTGGAACCTTTTTCACCCAACTACAGAAAACCATCCAAACCCAAGAAGAAGAAGGTGAAGAAGAAGGACTTGGACAACACCCAAAATCCTCCATCTTGCCCCATATACATTACTATATACTAAAATCTTAAATCTAAGTTTTTCACCCTGAGATCACACAATGCCATTCAAACCACACCCCCACAACCCCAGTGCCATCACTCAATTTTGGGAGCCTTTTTCACACCCTCAGGTCAAACGTGGTGGTTACTTGAGGGTCAGCACCTTTTAGCACAGAAAGCCTGAAATTTTCAGCCTCCAGAGTTCCAACAGGATGTGTTGTGATCTGTCCAAAGATTGGCTTCAGATCCCAGTGTGTTCCAAACAGGGAGGTGACCCTGGATTTATGTTTATGGGATCACTCAGGGTGGGACTCCAGGCAAAGCAGTTTGTGTTTGTGGGGTCACACGGGGACACTCAGGTCCCTCCAAGGGCAGGGGGATGTTGCTGTTGGACACAAAAGACTCCAAATAATTCAGAAGGCAAAAGTGTAGCAAAAGAAAGCTCTTTATTGTCTAATTCTCACTGCCTTTTATAAGGTGTTCCCATCCAGACTGAACATGGTTGGGGAATAGGAACGACACCTCTCTGATCCCATTGGTTAAACTGGAGAAACAGCAAAACACCACCTGGAGAAAGATTGTTCTGAGAAAGGAGAGTTGTTGGCCAGGATTGTTTTGAGAAGAAGGTTTCTGGAGAATTTTTTTCCTTGGGAAGAAGTCAGCAGCTGCCAGCAGGGTAAAATCTCTCAGACCCAGAAATATCAGGGCCACAGAGAGGGACAAGAGAAGGAAAACTCAGTGTGACCCCAATTCATTGAATCAGGGTAAGGAGAGGTGTCGTTGTAGGACACAAAAGAAAGACTCCAAATATTCCAGAAGGCAAAGAGCACAGAAAAAAGGCTTTATTGTCTAATTCTCACTGCCTTTTATAAGGTGTTCCCATCCAGACTGAACATGGTTGGGGAATAGGAACGACACCTCTCTGATCCCATTGGTTAAACTGGAGAAACAGCAAAACACCACCTGGAGAAAGATTGTTTTGAGAAAGGAGAGTTGTTGGCCAGGATTGTTTTGAGAAGAAGCTTTCTGGAGAAAATTTTTCTTTGGGGAGAAGTCAGCAGCTGCCAGCAAGGTAAAATCCCTCAGCCCCACAGGGGGTGACAGAGCTCTGCCCCACAACCTGCACCCTGGCTGGAGGGACGAGCTCCAGGATTTCCCTGACAGGCAAAAAGAAAGGACAGACTCATTCTCAGGGAGGATTTCTCATCACTGTTCCCATCTCCTGCCATCCCAGGCAGCGGGATCTTGGCTAAGCAGGCCGTGGGTTTATTTTAGGGCTGGTTTTCCTCTGCATCCTCAGAACATCTGGCTGAGCACATCTGTCCCTTAGCCAGAGGCTACGGGAGGGTTTGCAGCTCCAGTCGTGAGCATAAATATGGCTCTAAACAGCATCTGGACCGTGAAACCAACTATAAAACACTGAATTGCAGGCGTTTAGGGGGAAGGCAGCTTGACTGAGCTCAGTAATCACCAATTCCAAATGAAACTCAGGAGGTGAAGAAAAAGACAAGAAGGGATTGTGGAGGGATTCTGAATTTCAAAGTAATTCTCATGGACACCAACTCTGGCAAGAGAATTTCTGTTTGTGGCTGAAATTGAAGCAAAATCAAAATTTGCTTCTAAAATGTTGATTCCTGTAGCTTGTTCCCTCCTCTTCCCGCATCAATGTAACTTTCTGTCCTCAAGCTACACAATCTTCCAAGCAAAGCACAGAGCAATGAAATAAAAACTTGAGAGAAAATGCTTATTTCTTTTTTTTTTTTTTCCCCAAAAAAATCACAAACCCTGGTTTTCACAAAAAGAAGAACAAAAGGAAGAGCTTTAGGACAAAGGTAGCTGAGATCAAATGAAGCCAATTTGAGATGTGATTTAAATTAAAAAAAAAAAAAAAAAAGAGAGAGAGAGAGAGAAACAGAAGTCATAATGAGAATATTCAACTTCTTTCCCAGAAGAAGGGTCAGAGGATTGAATGGAAAATATTTTCCTTTTAGATCTTTGATAGCAGTAATCCAGCCAAGCAGCAGCACCCATACATCGTGGTGATGGCAGCAGCTGGGTAGAAAAATGTAAGAAAATTCTCTGTATGTCAAAATTTGTTCCCAGTAATACCAGAAAAACCAAACCTCCAACCAACTGCAAGGGGAGGGAGGAAAAATATTCCACCTGAAATAATTTTTTAAGGACAAAACTATGAATGGTGCCATTAAAAGAAAGGTTTCTTACTGCTCATCCACAGTTTATTGACTTTAAAAAAAACCTTTCAACTAGAAATATCATTTATCCTTAAGGAACTCACTGATGCTGAAATGTTCTTGTTTAAGCTTTAGTAATTCCACTGAAAATTGTGGGTACTGATCATCTGCTTTAGCTTTAACCTCTGCTTCTCTCCAGGCATGAGCACAATGTGGTTTTTCCTCCCAAAATTTAAGGAAAACCAACCCAGGCATGGGCACAGTGTGGTTTTTCCTCCCAAAATTTAAGGAAAACCAACCCAGGCATGGGCACAGTGTGGTTTTTCCTCCCAAAATTTAAGGAAAACCAACCTGATCCCATTCTTCCTGTACTACTGAAGAAAGGGAAATTCAATAGAAAATCTGTTCCAGGACACAGCCAACCAGATAAACCCCTGGCAACTTTCACTGCAGAATTTACAAAGCCTTAAAATATTCTTAAAATAAAAAATATTTACGAAAATATTCTGTAAAAAAAAGCTTCATTTTAATTGGTAATTAAATCGGTAATCAGAGAGGCGGTAAAATATCAGAGATTTTAAAACATCAGGGGTTAAAAAAAATCAGAACTCGTCACTCTGAAGGACCGCGAAGGAGATTGAGCAGCTCTCCCTAAATCCTGCATTATTTTCCAAGTCTCCATGCTGAAGGTGAGGCGAATTAAATGTTTATTGACATCCCAACGTGCCGCGCTGGGATTTTCTCAGAACGTTTGGGAAACCCCACTGAGGACTCTCTCAGACCTCATTATGTGGAAGAAAAAGTGATTTTAGTTGCAAGGTGTGAGTTCTATGGATGAGTGAGCATCAGTAAACAAGCTCGGCCTGAACTGGTACCTTGGAAAAATCAACTTCTAAGAGCAATTAGTGATCAATTACTTGGGAAGGGCATTGAAGTGTGTTCCCGACATCAGCAAGTGCAAAAGAACATTCTCAGCTCAAAGATGGGGATGGAAATCTCTTGTGTTTTACTTCTTTTCCAGCCCAGGAAATTGCCAGGAAGCAAAAAACATTCCCTCGTTCTGCCTGAGGCAGAAGAATTTTACCTGAAGAACCAAATATTCCGGTGGCTCTGTGCCACCACGAATCACAGAGGAAAAACTCATCTGAAAAACAGGAAAAAAAAGCATAAAAATACACCAGAGGCTCTGCTCAGCCAAGGGGTCTCTTGAATGTCTGTGACAGAGGGGAGAAAGATTCAGAGATCTGGGTTTTAAAAATTTAAACAGTGCAGTTATTCTCATGATAATCTCGATTTTGAAACAAACAAACAAAAATTAATTAATCTGTGATTACTGTTCTCTATTTTTTCTGCCTCCACCACTCTGTACAAAACTCAAAAAGAGTTCATGACTCGTTTCAATAAGATTTGGTTGTGGTAATCACTGAGTTGAGTTTAAAAGCAATCAAAAGTGATTTGAAAGAAATTTAGTTGGAGAGGAAAAAAGCAAAATAAAAGGGAATTCCAAGTCAAAGCTGTGTTACCTTCCAGACAAACAGATGTCAAAGGATGTCCTCGTCTGACCACACACCACAACAGTAAAAAATACTCCTAATTCCTTTAAAAGTTTGATTGAAATTGGCA
>VWZU01004634.1:61957-72954 GCA_013397095.1 Sterrhoptilus dennistouni
GGGAAGGGAAGGGAAGGGAAGGGAAGGGAAGGGAAGGGTCTTGCTGAAGTCCTGTTTGCTATTCTTTAACTCCACAGCTGACGGAAGTTTGGGCTTTTCTCTCATGAAATGACATTAAAATGTCATAGATATGGCCAACTGCAGCTTGTGAAGTGAAATCCATACAGAAACTTTAGATTAAAAATTTACCACACAAACTCTTTTCTTTTTTTTTTTTTTTTTTAGATATCTCTCATTTGGGTACCCTAAAAGAGAAGAGAATTTCTGGTGCAGATGAGAAGCAAGTCTTGAAATTCCATTATTTCCTGCAAGCTGAAGATTCTGGAGTGTGACTCAAGCCTGTGGTGATCCAACCCAGCACGGGGTGAGCACTGCCTGTTCCCAGGCCAGCATGTGGTGCATCCTTAACCACCCAAGCTATTAGCAAAACATGAAGAAAAGTTCAAGTTATGAAAGAAAATGGGCTTTGGATTCCCATTAATGATAAAATTAATTTTATACCCAAACCACTGGACAATGGCCCCCCGGAGAACAATGAAGAGAGTGAAAATCCCTCAGACAATGAACGTTGAAAGCTGCATAATAGTCTTATCATTTCTGTACAGCCTTGCTTGAGACAGCTGTAATTAATTATAAGAAAATGACAAATGGTCAAGGCTGTGCTGAAGGCAGTGGCCCTGGTACTTGACATTGTAATGCAACTGGGGAAAAGCTTGTCAAATCAAGGTTGTGTTAATTTATTAGGCAGCCATTTGTGTCAAGTCAAATAAAGGGGAGAAAAAAATAAGAGGTGAAAAGCTACTGCAAATATGAAGTATTTGGGTGGATTTTCATACAGTGGATGTTAGGAGTGGAGTCATTCCTGCTCCAGGTCCTTGTTCCCTTGTCACTCACCCCTCACCCAGTGAGGCTGGAAATCCAACCAGCACTTTTGGTTTGTTAGACCCTACAGAGTCCAATCTCAGTTTGGGGTTCCACTTCAATAAACTACAAGACTTTCCCACTCTGTCTAGTTTAGCTCTTGTCAAAAGGTGTTTCAATATTCTCCCCTCAGCTCCTGGGATCCTGTTAAATTTCTGCATGAGGCCAGCATGTTTTTAGCCCCACAAAGGTGTATCAGGCTCTGAGGACTGGGTGGATTTTCATACACTGTAGATTTTAAGAATGCAGTCATTTTATTCAGCCAACTTCTGCTCCAGGTCCTTGTTCTCTTGTCACTCACCCCTCACCCAGTGAGGCTGGAAATCCAACCAGCACTTTTGGTGTGTTAGACCCTACAGAGTCCAATCTCAGTTGAGGGTTCCACTTCAATAAACTACAAGACTTTCCCACTCTGTCTAGTTTAGCTCTTGTCAAAAGGTGTTTCAATATTCTCCCTTCAGCTCCTGGGATCCTGTTGAATCTCTGAGTGAGGCCAGCGTGTTTTGAGCCCCATGGAGGTGTATCAAGCTTTGAGGATTGTGTGCAGTTTCATACACTGTAGATTTTAAGAACGTAGTTGTTTCATTCAGCCAACTTCTGCTCCAGGTCCTTGTTCCCTTGTCACTCACCCCTCACCCAGTGAGGCACCACTGGAAATGCAGCCATTTTTAGTTTGTTGGATCCTGCAGAGTCGAATCTCAGTTTGGGGGTTCCACTTCAATAAACTACAAGACTTTCCCACTCTGTCTAGTTTAGCTCTTGTCAAAAGGTGTTTCAGTATTCTCCCTTCAGCTCCTGGGATCCCTCACACCCAGCAGCAGAGTCCTGTGGTCAAACTGTTGGGTCAGGACACAGGGAAGGAGGGCTTCAGCCTTGGCTGGGCTCTTGATTTCTTGTGTGCACTTCTGCTTTCTTCTGTCTTGCGTTCCAGCCATAATTCCTAAATTCTTCTTCTGTTCCACCCATAATTCCTAAAAGCACAACTTTCTTTTAGACCTTCAGGTCCCAACAAGGCTTTCAATAGTATTAAACCAAAGCAAAATATTGATATTTGTAAGTAAACTGAAATTTGCTGTTTGCTGTTTGCTCTCAGCACAGCCTAGCAGCCTTGTAGGAGGGATTTGGGTGGGGTTTTTTTTGTTTGTTTTGTTTTTCAACAAACGTGGCAAGAGCCACAGACTGCAGCCAAGTGAAAAACCTGCGACAGGCAACATCCAGGAATCCTGGATCCCTGACTCCTTCCAGGCCTTGGAAAATGTCCTTGTGCTGTCAGCCCCTAGAGAGCATCACGGCACTGCCCAAATGGGTTTGTGTAAGAAATGGGCCCTAAAAGGCTCCAAATGACACCGTGGTAATTCCCCCTGAATATCAGCATATGGGCATTTAGCACAGATGCTGCTCTAATTATGATGCATTAAAGAACTTTATGTCAATAGTCCTGAACTCCAGTCACACAGCAGAGTGTAGGTAGCAGTTGTTACAAAACAGAAGGATTCTTAAGAGACCCTAATCTTCATTGATCTCTGCATTGAAACTTTAGAAAATGCTGTAAGGATAGAAAAGAACATTTATATATGAGAAAACATTTGAAATTGTTGGTGGTGGGGGTTTTTTTTTGTTTTTTTTGGGGGGGGATTTTGTGGGGTTTTTTTGTTTTGTTTTGTTTTGGTTTTTGGTTTTTTTGGGGTTTTTTTTTTGTTTTGGTTTGGTTTGGTTTGGTTTTTTCCCCTGAATGTTTTGCCTTTCTGGCTATTAAACCATTTAACTCCCATTCGAGCACTTAGACCAGAAGGTGACAGAGTGTGAGGGTGGCTGTCACTCTCCATGTGGATGTCACCAGCCCATCACTCCTGTTTGCACCATTCATTAATTTATGACTGCAGGACATGGCTGAGCTAACTGTGAAACAACCCCTCCTCCAAAAATCAGTATTTTTTTTTTTTTTGCTTGATCAGTTGATTGTTAAGATTTGTGTGATTTTGTAGCATGAATTTGATTAGAGACACCTCTGGCTGAATGTTAAGCATTTATCTGCTGTGATGCAACTCTAAGCAGGGCTATAAATCTGTTTATATCCAGCTGTCTAATGGATGGTTGGCATTTAAGAGTTGTTTGAGGTGGTGAATTGCCAATTTCATTTTCTTTTGCCAGTCTTTGTGTTCAGAGGATTCGTTTTCCCCTTAAACATGGCCTGGTGTGGGCATTGCCCTCTGGGCTGTGGTGTGGGGGGTTATATTTTATATATTTGTGTATTTGTGTGTGTGTTACGGTGTTTATAGATAAAAGCTGTGCCTGGATTGCTTTGGGCAAACCAAACTGGGATAAACTGGTGGTGAAAAAGCAGGGAATGGTGCCTCAGCACCACTCAGAGTGTGAAACCAAGGGCACTCTGGACGTGGATATCAGTCCTGGTGTGGGGAAAAAAAACCTTCACAGCAGTGGGGCCACTAAAACTGTCCCTGGAGCAACTGGAGAGATGGATTGAGGCTTATTTTCTTAGTCCAAGTTTTCTGACTGAAGATGATGAGTCTGTGATTTTATTTTTTGTTGTTGTTGTTGAGGCTCAAGGCATGAAAATGTGTCTGAAGTCTTTCATTTCCACCTATTGAAAGCACTTTAAAAGGGAAAGAAGCAAACAGATGGCTCTCATTAGCACAAGAGTGCTTTAATCTTTTGCACATTTTAAATTTTATTTTCCCTTTCAGTGTTTGTAAGTAAATTGGTACAAAATTAAGACTTCACCAGAGCAATTGAATTTCACACATTTCAAAGCATGAAAGGAGAGGTGGACTCCATCCAAATTGCGACAACTGATGTAATCCTGGCATCACAATTATCTGTTATGATCAACAGTTCTGAGTGAATGAAATGCAGCGAGGCTGGCCCTCACACATCTCACTCCAGCAAAACCTGCCTGAAAGCCCTCTGGAGATCTTGACATACCACCAAACCCTTTTTATTTTAAGCTGGAAAAATACAGAGCTCATCTGTAGGAGAATGGAATACGGGTGACCTCACCCCTGATAATTAATAGGTGTGTTAATTAACCAATACAGCCTCGCCCCTGATGAGTAAGATGGATGAGTGAGATTAAAGAAGGGGTGAGCTGGTGAGGGAAGGATAGTCATGGAGGAGGAACCTTGAGGAGAAGGAAGGAGACAATCATGAAGAAGGATCTTGGGGAGAGAGAATCACTGCTGTGAGGTCAGTCTGGGTCTGCAGGTAGAGCCTGGTGTTGGCACCTGCAGTCACAGTCTGCACACCAATCCCTGCAGTCACAGTCTGCAAACTGATACCTGCAGTCAGAGTCTGCACACTAATCCCTGCAGACTGCAAACTCATGCCTGCAGCCACAGTCTATCCAGGTAAAAGTCTGCAGTCAGAATCTGCACACTAATCCCTGCAGACTGCAAACTCATGCCTGCAGCCACAGTCTATCCAGGTAAAAGTCTGCAGTCAGAATCTGCACACTAATCCCTGCAGACTGCAAACTCATGCCTGCAGCCACAGTCTATCCAGGTAAAAGTCTGCAGTCAGAATCTGCACACTAATCCCTGCAGACTGCAAACTCATGCCTGCAGCCACAGTCTATCCAGGTAAAAGTCTGCAGTCAGAATCTGCACACTAATCCCTGCAGTCACAGTCTAGCTGGATAAAAGCTGCAGTCACAGTCTGCACACCAATCCCTGCAGCCACAGTCTGGCTGGGTAAAAGCCTGCAGTCAGAATCTGCAAACTAATACCTGCAGTCATAGTCTAGCCGGATAAAAGCTGGCAGTCAGATTCTTCACATTAATCCCTGCAGTCACAGCCTGCACACCAATCCCTGCAGTCACAGTCTGCACACTAATCCCTGAAGACTCAAAAACCATACCTGCAGTCACAGTCTAGCCAGGTAAAAGCCTGCAGTCAGAATCTGCACACCAATCCCTGCAGTCATAGTCTAACTGGGTAAAAGCCTGCAGTCAGTCTGCACACTGATCCCTGCAGACTGCAAAATCATACCTGCAGTCACAGTCTAGCTGGTTAAAAGCCTGCAGTCACAGTCTGCACACCAATCCCTGCAGTCACAGTCTATCCAGGTAAAAGCCTGCACACTGATCCCTGCAGTCAGAGTTTAGCAGGAAATAACCAGCAGTCAGAGGCTGCAAGGGAAACCCTCCAGCAGGAGGTTGCTGCAGGCAGAGTCAGTGAATGGTTGGAGTCAGGATGGCTGAGCTGTAAAGAGGAATAAACCAGGACCCTTTTCATGCTGTGATGAACAGGAAGGCTGTGTCTCAGCTGATTTGTACCCTCTAATAAGAGGGTAGCTGCTGCAACACAAAGTTTTGAGGAATGCGTGCAGGAAATTGTGGCTGAAATCTGCTCTGGGTGTGCAAATTGCCCAAGCTGCAGGGGCACTGATGGAGCTCTGTCACTTCCCCTGCAAAATAATCTCCCAGAAACGTGCTGGGGCACCACCTGACAGAGAGGGTAAAGCACCCCCAACCCTCATGGCTCGGGAGCTGAATGGTGTTTTAGTGACTCCATCCCCCCGAAGAAGAGGTTGCTGCAACCTCCAGCTTCAAATTTTGTGTTTTCCCCTCGTTCCCTTGCAATTCCTGCTCAGCAAATCCTGTTTGGACCCAGGGCTGGCTGCTGCCACAACTTTCGATCCTGCATCAGGCAAAGATTTTTCAGTGCAATCACAATTCTTGATTCAATTAAAGGGGGATGAGCACCACCTCTGAGGGGTTTATGACTTTGCTGAAAGTGTTGAGTGAGGCTGGGCCAGAGGAGATTCCCTGTGGCACTGAGGAAATCCCATTGTTGTGAGAGCACTGGCACAGAATTACAAATGCAAACAGGAGGTTTCTGATGTCTCCCCCTGTAAACAGAATTAGATTCTTTAAGGCTTGGGTTTTTTTTTGTTTTGTTTTTTTTGGGGGGAAAAAAGGGTGGAAATTGGAGAGCTGCTAGATTTGCAACATCAGAAAATGAAGACTCTCAGGGGAAAAAAAAATATTTAAATTCTGTTCCTCTTAAAGCAGAATTGTGTATAAAGTGGCTTTTCTCCTTCCTAGGAGTTTTCTTGGTCTCTGAAAAAGAATGTTTATTTTTGGTGGCGGTGTACAGCATACTGATTAAAATTAAAAAAAAAAAGGCTTAACATTTCAGTTATGTTGAGGATTTTTGTTTTGAGCCTAACCTTTTCAAAGAGTAGATGTTTTTACCAGAAAATGGAATACATCTCATTCTGGAAAGTTATTTTTAAGTGAGGAAAAAAAAAAAAAAAAGGAGCATTCTCACTTGGCTAATATACAATTTTTCAGGTTTTCCTATCTACTTTAGATGAGGGAAAGTGCTTCAAAAATAGTGTGTCAAAATCTGAATAAGTTAAAAGAGCTCGATGTGTTTCTCCTTGGCGAACTTTGTTTTCCTTGATACTTAGATCAAAAAAAAAAAAAATAAAATGTTCTGTCCTAGATGCTTTGCACACACTTCTCAGGACAAAGTCAGCTGCTTTGTGTGGGCTCCTGGAAGGCCAGAGAACATCAGAATTTTATTTTATTTTTATTTTATTTTTTTTTCCTCTCAGGATTTTCGATTCAGAATGATTCAGTCATGATTCACACCAGGAGAAATTATCTTTGCTGCCTCCCTGTTAGCCTTCAGTAGTTAAAAGTCAGGTGTAAATGGCTCTGCTGCTGGCATTTATCTCCACGGGAGAAGTTCAAAAGTCATCTTGGACCATTTTCTGGGCCTCAGAGCTTTATGGATGTCGAGAGGTCTTTGTTGGGCAATCCTTGGGCTTTATGGCAGCTGAGAGAGGAGTGTTTTAATTTCTTATTCCTGGTGCTCTGCAAAGGTGAAGAGTCCACCCACTCCCCAGCCAGTTTGTGCTGAAATGATCTTACATTTGAAAGCTCTTCAAGCCTCTCTTGCCCTGCAGCTTCTTGGCTCCGTTTTTTTAACCTTTATTGGCTTTTGTTTCATCTCTCACAATGAACATTCATTTCAAGCACCGCTCACAGATTTATCGAGCAGGCTCAGAAGAGCAAAAGACAGGAGGAGGAGGAACACAAATGAGGTTTTTAAGAATCAGAATTTCGATTGAAATAATTGATTTTTCCATTTTGTTTGGGGGACAAAAAAAAAAAAAAAAAGGAGGATTTTTGAAAAATAATCTTCCTTTCCTCCCTCTCTCTGCTCCTGTTAGCAAACAGAAGGGAACGACTTTGATTTCCTTGGGGGTGTCTATGAGCTCATGAGTTCATGAAAAGGTAACTGAGATGATGACACCGAAACCTGAAAGTGTAACAATTTATGAAGATCTTCCCACAAAGGTCTGACTGAACCTGTTGTATTTGTCATAGATATTTGTACAGGGATTTTTTTTTTTTTTTTTTGTGGAGTTTAAAACATAATAAGTCATAGACCTGCATGTGTTTCAATTGAGGGGGAAATGTGCCCCAAAACTTGCAAATGCCACAGCATTTTATACAAGTTATCTGGATAAATTTCATTTGTGAAATTAATTTGAACCTTTGGGATGTTACATTTGAATATCACACTCGATAAAAACCATCCATGTTTCCTTTGACCTTACTGAAAGAAAAAAAAATCTGAATCTTAAAATCTGGGAAATGGGCCAAAAATCTCAACCCTGGAGAAGTTCCTGCCTTAAAGCAGCTGGGAGTGGTGACTCGAGGGTCTGTCTGGTGGAGGATTTAGAGCAGTGGCCTTGTCACCCCTCCTTCATTCATTGTCTGGAAATTTTACACTGGTGATTTAAGTCAGAACTGCACAGATCTGAATTGTTTGATAAACGTGGATTATCAGCTGGATTCCAGCAGATATCAGAGGAAAGACTGGAGAAACCAGAGTGTTACCTGGCCAAAACCCTCTTTTTAAAACAATATTCTGCTTACTTATTATTAAAATGTGGAGACGATTCATCCCTCAGTGCCAGAGACCGTCCTGAACCTGGGGCAGATTCCCTTTGACATTTCTCTGTAACTCAGAATTAACTCCCAGCCTGAATGGTGGGGCTGAGCTGGGCAAACACTGCTGAGGCTCTGGAGAGAAAAATGTCTTTTTATCCTCACCCAACACATCTGGAAACACAAAACACTGAGGGCAGTGAGCACTGGAATTGAGAAGGCTGAGCTGAGACAGAGACTGGACAGAGCTAAGAGAATAAAGTAGAGATTTATTAAAAGGCCTTTAAGGTACAGCTTGGGCAGGACAAGAGCCTGGCCAGGGCTACACAAAGGTGGACCCAAAATGGACACAAAATGGACAAAAAATGGACCCAAAGTGGACCCAAAGTGGACCCAATATGGACCCAAAATGGACCCAAAATGGTCACAAGGTTTCACACTTTTATAAGTTTTGGTCCATTTGCATATTGGGGTTTAATTGTCCAATTCCAGCTCCAGGTTATGAAGTCCCACCCTTCTTGTTTTCTCTCTTCAGAGAGCTGGGACTCTTCAGTCCACTGTTGTTTATGCTTTGGGGCCTGAAAACTTGTATTTGTTGTACCCCTGGGCAGCACAGAATCTGAAAAACATTCCAGCTCAAACTCAAGGCACCATAATGAACCCTCCATAGCACTTGAAAGGAGCCCAGCCTTGCCAAAGGAGCTTTTTCTGGCAACCCAGGAGGATGGAAGAATCCTCAATATCTAAAAGCACAGATTCTGCAGGGGGTGCTGTGATATTGAGGACCTTGACCAGGTGAACAGGGTCAAAAATGTGCTCTGAGCAGGAGCAGGGCATCCCCTGGTGCCCTGGGTGAGGAAAGGACCAGCTCAGGACAGTGACAGTGACAGCCACAGGGCCACAGCATGAGGCTCCAGCCCTTCAGAAAAAGAAAATAATACCTAAAAAAAAAAATATTTTTAAGGGGTTTGTGTTGAGCATGTGTTCAAGTTCAGCCCAAACTGGCGTTTTAGCTGTTAGGTCTGTTCCAGGAATTGCATTTCAGGCAGCATTTGTTGAGTCCCTGAGAACAGGGAGGAAAATGAGCAGAGTTTACCAGTGCCTTTCTAACAAAACACCAACCCCACCTCTTCTCCAGGAGCTGTGGCTGCCAGAAAACAGTTCCAGCCTCGTGTAGAGTTTGCCCCTGTCTTTTTTTCCAACCCAGCACTAACCAGGAATGTAATTTGATGGGCCCACCTTTGTGCTGTGTCCTTTCCCAGCTCAAACATAACATCAGTTATGGTTTGTGCTGGAGGCGATCATTATCCTCTACAGATAGAAATGTTCTATTGCCTCAGTCAAAGGCGTGGAGCTCGTCCACAGAAGTTATTGTTTGGAGGCCAAAATGTCTCCAGTTCATATCCTAGTTCTTGTTTCCATTATTGTATGTGCGTGATATTAATTTCTGTCTTTGAGGGGGGAAAAAAAAAAAGAAGTCCTTCCAGTGCCATGAGGAGAGGGCAGAAATGGAAGGGAATGTCTGAGGACATCTCCCCTGGCAGAACTTTTCATCCTGGCAATAGCATATATTGAGGGGCTCCGTTTAAATTCATATATTAATTTAAAAAAAATGTTGGAAGGTGCCCCAAATTCTATCTGGGATAGTTTTCTTCACTAGGACAAGGTGGCGAAAAAATAAATTAAAGAATAAGAAATTGTGTTAAAAAATAAGAAATTAAATAATATCAAGGAACCCAAAACCCCACCACGATGCACATAACATATGAGAGAATTAACTTGCTCTGGTGGGGCCTCTTATAGAGGTTTAATCCAAACAGAAACAGAATTTTTGCTGCAAGAGCTGGTAAACAGAAACCGGGAAACAGTCGAGGCAAGTTCCAAAACAACTTCTATGATTTATATTTACTCGAGAAAAAGCATTAAAATCATCATTGCCTTTTATCTCAGCCGTAGTGTAGGAAATTACCTTCCAGTGTCACAATTTATAAAAGACTCTCGGAATGTTTATCACCAGTGCACAATCATAACAACGAGCAGCAAATGGCAGGATTCTTTTAACAGCTCTTCAGGAGACTGAAGAAATCTGCACTAGAGGTAGCCAGTAATTGGCAGAGATGGGGGGAAAAAAAATATCGTAATAAAGTAGTTGAAGTTACTTTCCACTAATAAAAACTCCATTACTTAAGGAACTCGAAACTTCCAGCTTGTCAAGTAGGTGTGAAGACTCAGAAGTGAGAGACAGAGGTCCCAGAACTGCTCAGGATTGCCAGACTGAGCAGCTGCAGATCCTCAGAGTCCAGTCCCAGCTCTTTCCTCGAGCAGAATTCCCTTTGCCATCTCTCAGCCTTACTGGAAAAAAGATTTCCCTTTATTTTTTTTTTTTTTTTTAAATTTTTTTTTACCCCAGTAATATTTGCACTTGCAAGTTTGCAGATTTGGCCTCAGAACTCTGCAATAGAAACCTCCTTGCTTGGCATCCCTCCCCTGTCCCCACTTAGCTGTGTTACTGTCAGCCAGCCAGAGCCTCCCCAGCCTGAACACACACACACAAAAATCCAGACTGGGGGCAGAGAGCACCCCCGTGGCCACCCTCCCCCGCCTCTGTGGACGGCAGCCAGGTAATTTATTTAAAAATAAAAGTATTTCAGCCAGCTGGATCGGGGCACTTGGCTGCCCTTGCAGGGCCTCCTTGGCATTTATTTTTGCCGTGGGGGGTGAGCTCAGTGTGCTGAGTGTGTCCCCAAGGCTGGACATGGAATTGAGATGTAAAACACCCTGGAAACCTGGAGGAGCTCAGCCCCTCCAGCCTGACCTGTGGTGATGAAATCCCTGCACCTCCAGCAGGTGTTTCCAAATAGGGAGAGAGTCTCAGTGTCCTGGTTTGAAAAGCAAAACGAGTGAAAGGCTCCAAGTCAGAAATACAATTTTAATAAGAAGAAAGGGAAAAAGGTAAAATGAAATAAATAAATGCAATAACACAAAAGAGCACTGACAGAGTCAGAACACAGCCTGAGCAGGGTGGTGGGAGCAGTCCAGGGACCCAAATCTTGACTCTGCCACACGTTCAAAATGGACACAATTTTATACTTTTTCTTACATAAGGAGACGTTAATGATTAAACACCATTATTGCATTGATTCTACCCAAGCCT
>VWZU01004638.1:11063-43544 GCA_013397095.1 Sterrhoptilus dennistouni
GATGTGGTGCAATACAGATTACAGCAGGACAGCCTTCTAGCAGTGATGTCAGTTCCCACCAGCGTCCTGGAGACCAGATAATTGCTTTCACAGGTCATTGATTGGGTCCACCATGGCAAACATGATTGCAATTAAGCTTTTAGAGTTTCTGGTTGTAAGAGCAATAGCCAGAAAAGATGGGATGGCTCCACATTCACACCTTTTGACAGACCAAGGGCTTTAACCAGTGGTTCAATGTCACAATTATTACAAGCATAAATCTGGGGTCACTTGTTCTTTTTTGGTTTGCCTTTTGTTTTTGTAAGGCAGCTGATTTTCAGATGTTCAACTTCTGTACAAGTGTGATGAATGAGGTCGTGCTTTTTACTTCTGGAATACCCCTGGCACCTTTAATCCAATCACATCCATTTCTGAGCTGTTTGATTACTTCTTCTGTTCACTCCTTCTCCAACAATAACTTTTCATCCTGCCTCTCTCCTGCAGCTAGTAAATCTCCCTTCTTCCAGAGAGCAAGGGTGTCTGGCTCTGCAGGCTCTCTGACTGTGGTGTCAACTCAGGAGAGGATATGGGCTGTAAGCAGGATACAAACAAAGCGCTGAAGAAGCACTATGGGGCCCCACCACTCTGGAATGGACACTGTCCAGGGAAGCAATCATGGCACCAAGCTGCGAGAGTTCAAGAAGCAATGGGGGACAAATGTGGACAATGCTCTGAGGCAGATGGCGTAATTTCTGGGGTTGTCTTGAGCAAATCCAGGAGTTGGACTCTATGATCCTTGTGGGTCCCTATGAACCCAGAATGTTCTATGATTTGAGAGATTTATCAGATTTATCACACACTCTTCCAACACAACTGCAGAGATGTGCAGCTGCCCAGGGCTCATGCACCAAGCACATCTGCCACACTAAAGACAGGATCTCAGTGGTGGACACCAGCTTAACCTGGATAGAGCAGAGACTCTGACACAGCCCATCGTGTTGCTGCGCTCAGAGCTTTCCCCGGAGGAAGGCCTGAGAGTTCACTTGTCCATATTGCAAAGGTGGATCCCAGCAATAAAAATTTGCCGGTTTCTCTGCACTAGTAGAAAAAACAAAGTGACTAAGCTCAGAGTTCA
Organism: Sterrhoptilus dennistouni; assembly: GCA_013397095.1. Taxonomy (NCBI): domain Eukaryota; kingdom Metazoa; phylum Chordata; class Aves; order Passeriformes; family Zosteropidae; genus Sterrhoptilus; species Sterrhoptilus dennistouni. The sequence continues at coordinate 12,178 of VWZU01004638.1, forward strand.
GGAGCCGTTTTCTCTTTAGCACCATGCTTTCAACTTGTCCCGAGAGACAGAGAGCTCAACCATCAGATTTCCATATTTATAAGGAGAGGGTTTCTGTTTAGCCAAGCTTGTAACAGAAATAATCCTGCAAACAGCAGGAGCAGCAGCACGGCAAACACATCTGAGGGGCAAGGATGTGAAAGCCAGGGGAGATGTCAAGGAGCTCCCCACTTTGGCATGGCTTTCCAGCCCTGCCTGAGAAATTCTGAGGGCACAAATCACTTCGACTTCTAAAATAAGAGCTTTCCTCACCTCCACCCCACACTCCTGTATCTCTGTCACTAATTAGCATCCAGAGAGATACAGATTCCCTTCTGATAAAGCAATGTTTGGCTCCCTTCTCCCCTGACATATTTGTATTAGAAATATCCTCATTATGTGACTAATCAGGGAAGATGAGACAAAGGCACAGAAGCTGACTTAAAGGGAAATCACTGATTTTTATAAAAGTGGCTTATAAATTATTCTCTCTCCAAAGGGCAGGGATATTTCCTCCTCTCCCAGTGCAGAAAAAAAAAAGGAAATTGAGGTTCCTGAAGAAAAATCCATTTTTATTACCAGAAGTGGTGGCTTTTATCATTTCCACTATTTATTGACCTTGCTCCCAATTCTCTTGGTTACTGCAGGGTTGCAGTCAGTGCGCTGCAAAAGTCCTGAAGAGCATGCCAGCCTTGTGCTGTGCACAGGAGCTGGGCTCAGCAAGGTGTCTGACAGCTGCAATGCTGCCTGACACTGTGAATGGCAAGTGACAAGGCTGGTTAGCAGTTTACCACACTAAGTTTAAAAGTCAGCAGCACACAAAAATTCAGCCACATCCATGGCCACCCCTTGAGATGGTCTGAAGATATTTTAGCTACATCTTTCATGCAGCAGAGTGGGCTTAAGGAAAACCAGAGCATATTGAGGTAATCTGCATTTGGTAGAAGGTTTCTGAAATAAAGGCAAGCAGACACCATTTGGCAGCAGCAGAAGAGCTTTTAAAAGGAATTAGTTTTCCTTCCATGCTCCCTGGAATGGAGCTGGTGTCCATCCAGCTCCAGCTTGTCTCCTTCACCTCCCGTTGACAGCATCAGAAAGAGATATCAGGCCAGACAGCTTTGGCCTCGCTTCTTTCAAGGCAGCCCCTTTAACAGCTGAAATCAAGCCATCTGTCCCCAGCACCCCTTGAGAAGCCGCAGCAGATTGCAGAGCATGGGAGGATGCACTGCATGATGCAGAAACAGGAGGCTGAGGCAGCTCATTGCATGCACAAAAATCCAAATCAGAGCCCCGTTTGAGCCGTGAATGGAGGTGAAAATTTGAACACACCATCAATGATCCCTGCCTGGGACAGGCTGGGCGACATGCACTGACTCTTAGTCTTTATTCAGCTCTCTCTGGGTTGCTGCTCTTTCTGCTGCTGATATATGGACCAGCCCCAAGGCTCTGTGCTGGCACTCCCAAAGGCTTTGCTGGAAAGCAGACTGCTGTGAGCCATGGCAGGGGTTTGCTTGCTTTCCTTTCTAAGTATGACTGCCCAAATATTTGGATTTTGAGTGTTTTTTTCAGTTGCCAGATGTCTACCCTTTGGGGTGAAATTTTGCACTTTGGCCATTTCTCTTAACTTAATTTGAAATATGTTTCATATTTCTACATAACTCTAAAAAACTCTGGGTTTTTTTTTGCTTTTTCTTTTGTTTAGATGGGGTGCTGGGAACACATTTGGTCACCTAAGCCCTCCCCTCTAAGTGATACCCCTCTCTGCAGGTGCAGCCCAAGGCTGAGGCCGATGAGGGCAGAGGGACTGGCAGGAGATGAGCAGGGAGGAAAAACAGAACTAGAGCTGGTTGGAGAAGGTGATGGAAGAAACTGGATGGTTAGCCAGATAGCCGGGGGAAAAGAACAACAGCTGAATTATGTTCCTAGAAGAACAGGTCAAGGAAGAGAAGAAAGAGACAGAACAAGGACAGTGAAAGGCACCCATTGGTGCTTTGGCACTGGAGGACACAACTGTTAGACATCACTGATACGGTGTACCCTCCCAAGCAGTGCTCTGCCAAGGCTCGCAGACCTGAAGGACAACCTCTGACCATTGCTGTTACTTCTCTAGGTGATCCCAGATCACCTTTGAGTGAAGCTCCAGAAGCCTTCTGGTAATGAATGGATTTAGGAACCTGACTGTCTCTGTGATCTGAATACAGCTATGGCGGGTGGCATGTAGCAATGTGCTCAGACAGAGCCCAGAGACATGCTGATGATGCCGTGACAGGCCACGCTGGGGTTTTCTTATAGTACTTTTTTCTGTTTTAAAACTGCAGGGAATGGACATTAGAAGAAAATAGCAGGGATAGTTTTCCAAGCTTTCAAATACAGCTACTGCAGCCTGATTTGAGCCCCTGAAGCCTACATGCGACAACACAACCTGTAATGGCATACCCACGTAAAGCCTTTCCTTTGGTAATTCAGCATGGACCTGTGGAAGCCCCTGAGCCTGTCAGGGAAACTTCTAGGACAATGCCTTGGAAGAATCTACCATACGCTTTGAGAAAGTCTCATAGCTTAGGGTGAGCAAAAAGGCTTCCTGCCAGAGTGCTCTGCAGCCCGATGTTAATCTACTTCAGTTCTGCTTTTCCCACTGGCCCGTGGGCCTTGCCCACCTCTATTGTTCATATATGTACCCAGTTCAAGGTTTCTCCTTTCCCTGTTTTCCCACTGGTTGTGATATTGCTGACGGTCTGCTCTCACATCCCCTATAGATCACTGCCCTTTGTCCTGCCCTCTGTGTTCAGACTATTGGCTCCTGACCCCCACACTTAACCCTGGACATTCCTTTGATCTGGCTCTTTCTGTCCCTGGACCCTTCAGCGTGAGTCTGCAAAATAAACTTCACTGGAATTCTATACAGGAGACCCTTCNGTGCACCCCTCCAGGCAGCCTCTTGAGAAGAGACGCTTTTCTGGGAGAGGTAGCGGCAACCACCATCCATCTCCATGTTGCTACATGGACCTATGCTGGAGATGAATCAGGATTATACAATGGAAGAACAGAAGCCCAAGTCTGTGGTCTCTTGCAGAAGCTGCAAGTGATGCAGCGAAAAGGGGAGCACAGTGCAGAGACAGAAAGACAGTTTTGTGATTATACAATGTGGAGCTGTCCTAGAGAACTGGGACCTGTATGCTCTTACAAGAAATGTGCCAAGTCTCTAAAACCAGATTTCCCACAAAAGGTCACTAATAAAGTTTCCCTACTTTGCTGGAACACTGGATCAGAGCCCTGCAGTGTGATGAGTGCTTACAAATGCTACCAAAACTGAGTGGGAGATGCACTTCGTGCAGGTGAAAATATGTGAATCAGAAAGGGGAGGAAAAGACTCGGGCAATAGGTATCCTACACTAAAAACCCCAAATGAATTTCTGGCTTTAGTCGGTCTGTATCAAGCCCTTATCTGTGCAGTCACAAGATCATGAGAGAGGGAAGGTATTTGGAAAAGACTTGGGGCATCTGGTAATTTCTGGCACTGCTAATGCATTCCTTCACCCAGCAGCAGGCTGCAGAGATGAATAAGGACTTTGTGAAGTGCTCAGATGCAATCTGTCATGCTAAAGGCCACAGAACAGTCCGTAAAATGTCTTTCTAGGCCATCAGGGAGCTGTGTTCTTCTGCTTTCTTTTTCATCTTGTATGTGCATGGTTCTGACTTATCTTTCTGTACCTGAACTGTTTTTCCAGAATTAGCTTGTGAATGTCTTCATGCTCTTTGCTCAGTTAATTTTCTCACGAACGTACTCCTTTCCCATTATCATCCAAACTACTGCAATTCAGGGAGAGAGCCAGTGTTTCAACTATGTCACACATTCCTGGTCAATGTAAAGAGTCATCTCTCTACCAATCTGCCCTTCCCCCTGTCTTGAAAGCCTATTTGCAAGACTCCCTGCCAGCATTACCTGCTGCCTTGTGCAGCCATCCTCCATCAAAAACTGGGAGAGTGGAAGACCTCAGTGAAGTAAGAGCTACTGAAGCAAGGAACTATTGTAAGAAATGAGAGCCGCAGCCCTAACCCTTACCTCGATCTTCCCAAAGACTTGTCCTCAATCCAAACATGGTCGTCTGCCTGGGGATGACTTGGGGCCTGGAGAAGTTCCCTTTACAGACCTAGTATTAAGAGGTCTCCCAGAGGTGATGAAAAAAAGAATATCTATTCTTTTTAGTTCTACTACGTTTTATTTCTACTTCAGTATAGATCCCTGCATCCAGTAACCTAAGCCTTGTACCAGGGGATCCATGAGCTGTAGAGATGGATTTGCAACTCAGCCTGTTCCCCCTCACCCCACTGACTCAGCTTTGGGATCAGTGTCATTCAGACTCACTAAGTCCTTAATACCTTGTGTTTTGGAGCCGGAGTTCAAGTATCTACTAACACTTTGTCTTTTTTTTCCCCACCTCCTTGATTGCTTTCTTCCTTACAGCGTACCTCCAATGCGCTGCTTCAAGAAGAAATAATCTCAGTATTTTCACCATTTCTTTCTTTCTTGTTAGAGATGCTCGAACTCTTTCTGATCCCAAAATACTGCTATTAGGATGAGCAGAAATACAAACCATGTTCCAAGCAACATACTACTGATCTAGGATAGCTTCACAGTTTTTTGCCTGCATTTTAATCTCCCTGACTTTTGTTTGCCTTTATGTCGCTATCACCACACTGCAAAGCTGGCTTCATTCTTGTTCCCTGCAGTGATGTTAAGTATTTTTTTTCCCCTGTGTCTCAGCTTTTCTACCTTCCTTTTAATCATCCATACTGCTTTTGCAGGAGAAGTCTGAATCATTTTCCCCTGTTTTGTATTTGGGAAAACTGAGACCCAGAGAAGTGAAGCTGCTAAATGCAAGAGCAGGAGAATACTTCTCCAGGGTTCTGTCCTCTACAACAAGAGCATCTTCATATAGGCAGCTCTACTGAACACATTAGAAACACACTGCACCAGAAAGCAGTGAGGGCAATATTACACCCCAAAATAAACTGCAGGGGAGGAAAAGTAGTCAGAAGCTGCAGTTTGAGCACTATATTATAGTCCTGAAATATGGTTCCTTCCTGCAAGCATTTTAAATGAAGAAGAAAGTTACATAAATCACCAGTCTCACATGCCAGACCATTCATCAGATGTTTTAAATGTTGGTGTCAGTATACAGACTTGCATCTTCATCCTGTTATCCTCCTTTTCCAGCAAATTGTTTTTCCAGAATTAGCTTGTGAATGTCTTCATGCTCTTCTATCAGTAATTTTCTCAGGAACTTACCCTCTCCTATTATCATCCAAACCACTGTAAATCGCAGAGAGAGCCAATGTCTCAATTATGTCACATGTCCCTGATCAATCTGAGTAGTCACCTCTCTACCAATCTGTCACTTCTGACAATTTCTTCTCTTGATGAGTCTCACTTGTATAAGGAGCTTGGAACTAAAAAGGGGAAGAGCAACAAGTGATTTTTAAAAAGCAAATGAAAAATGTGCATCCTTTCTTGTAAGGTACCCTCTCAGTTTTAAGTTTGGAGCTGTGCATAGCATGTATAGAAAAACAGAGACTAGAGAAAGAAACAACGAAATACAAGAATGGGAACTTCTGGCTTTCAATTTGGTATCTAAGCTGCCAAGAGAATTAATACAAGTGGAAGCATTAGGAAGACCTTTCACTATCACTGAAGCCTTTTAGCTTTATAAGAACAGCTTAGACAACACATTCAGATATAGGAGAGATGGTTCACATAAAATTTCTGTAAGAAAGGTCCCCTGAGCCTGGTTCTATCTGTGTGTCTTCACAGCTTTCAATTAACCCTGCAGGTAGGCACACTAACACTTTCAGCTCATTATTCTCTTTTCAAATAGTGGTGGACGTAAGATATTTAGCTGAAACAGCCCTTTGTAGATCTTTTAAATTCCATTATCATTAGGAAGACAGACATCCAAAAGAGATATTGTTTTCCTTACCTAATAGTTCTATCTTCTGCAGGGTAGAAGCAGCTTTGGGCATTAATTTAAGGTTTGCAATATCTGTGCTGCTGGAAAAATCTATCTGAAATGTAAATCTTCAGAGCACTGATGGATTGAAGCTGAACTCAGGCACCTGACTTATGGAGGCATAAATAGGAACATTAGTGGATCAAATATTCATCAGTCTCCCCATGGAAAAAAAAAAAAGGTAAATAAATTGAAGTATCTTTGGGTGATCACTCTCATTATCTGGCTATACAACATAACCAGAGAATCACTAAAGAAAGTTTGTCATTAGCTGTTAATTGAAGGCACTTTAAGGAAGTGCTGCTTAAGCCTTGAAAGATTGACTGTCTTTCCAACCACTATCTAATGTGTATGTTAAAGCTGTATAAAGCAGTCTCATTAGGACCCTGCCTCCAGCGCCACAGCTCAGAGAGAGCTTCTGATGCTTTAGATGAAATTCACATTTGAAACAGCTCATCTACATACAGCCTAACCCCTGGGCACATCTTCAGTATACTTAACTGGATACAGATCTACCTAAGCTGATGCTCATGTTGTAGAAACACAAGATACCTAAGTGCATTGTAATGACATTCAAAAGAGGCAGCAGAGTCCTGGCCCATGGTGATGTACAATCACACGATGTGCCAAAGACACACATCATAATGATCAGCCTGTAAAAGCTGAGAGCAGCTACCTCAGGACATGATTTTAGGTTTGCTTGCTCTTTACTGCTCTTTCACATACCTTCTTTTGTTCTTACTATTTCCTCTCCTTATTTCTAGACCTTTTATTTTCACTCACTAATGGAAGCCAGTTAGTGTTGAAGAGGCTCTCCTGTCGAGATAGTAATTCCTAGATGAGACACCATACTTCCTATCAAGCAGCCAGCCTCTACCTACCTGTAACATGCTCTAACCTGACAAAACGTGAAGGCTTTCAACTTACTTTGAAGTAGATACATTTCCACTTAAACTTGTCTCTGCCTCTATAATGCTGAAGTAAAAATCCATCTTGTACCTACTTTACCTTCAAAACAGAGTTTTCAATCTAAGTTATAGGGCCATCTGTAGTGACTCAAAATCAGGCATCATCACAAGAGCTGGTGCAAACTGCCTACAGAACCACTGCTTTTAATTGAGGGGTGTGATGTGGGATGATCTTGAGACAACACACAGGGAGCCTGAGCCCAACATAACAGGGTCAGAGAAAACGAAACAGGGCCACGGCCAGAAAACACCCAAAACAACTCAAGTGGCTCACCTATTCTAGAGAGATCGATAGTTTAATTGTAATTTGTGCTCCATACAGACAAGGCATTTAGCTATCAGAGAGCACCCAAAGGAGGGCTATGAGGATGGTGAAAGTCTGTAATGGAAAAGTTTATGAGGAGTGGTTGGGGTCACTTGGTCTGTTTAGCCTGGAGAAGAGGAGACTGAGGGGGGAGAACTCATCGTAGTCTACAACTTACTCATGAGGGGAAGCAGAGGGGAGGCACTGATCCCTTCTCTGTTGTGGTCAGTTACAGGACCTGAGTGAATGGCCTGAAGTTGTGTGGGAGGTTTGAGCTGGCTAACAGGAAAAAAAATTTCACCCAGAGGGTGGCTGAGCACTGGAAAAGGCTCCCCTGGGAAGTGGTCATGGCCCCAAGCCTGATTTCAAGAACTGTTTAGACAGTACTCTAAGGCATATGGTGTGACTTGGGATGTCCTGTGAATGGCCAGGGGTTGGATTCCATGTTGCCTCTGGGTCTCTTCTAACTCAGCTTATTCTACGTATCAGTTTGCACAGCCAATAGAGTAAATATCAGATGAGAAGAATGACACTGAGGCTGTGTTATTTTTAATCACAAAATAGTGGTGTGCATCTTTCCTGTCTCTGTTTTTTTATGCTTCCATTTCTGCAGTAATTGCAAATATTTGAAGCAGAGCAATAGGCAGCACTGAGCATACACCTGCGCTTACACAGAGACATGTAATTCACTCAAATTTCCCACTTCAGAAATTTTAAGAGTTGTTCTACTCTTACAGTATGTAAAATCCTGGCAGAATTGATTTGATTACAAATTAATATTAAATAGCACAAACAGTACAGTTTAGGGCCATTTACCTCAACTCCTCCAAGGGGTTTTCAGATACTACTCCCCCAATATTATTTAACAGGGCAGTGTTCGGGGATTTTGAGACTGACTGCTTTTGAAGCTTCCAAAACCCTCTGCAAGGCTGAACTCCAGTTTGAGCTGCTAGTTCTCAGGTCCAGCTTATACAGAAGGCAAATTACAAAGCTGGCTGCCTCCTGCCGTCACACCCATAGTAACCCTGAGCTGCTGACAGTGACCCCTGCACAAAGAAACAATGTGTGGCAACTTAATTACATATTAATTAATGACAAATATCTTCATTTACAATCATGCCCACTACTCACATACTAATTTTGGTTATTGTTCTGTATTTCCATAGCATAGGTGGGTATCCAATTGCATCAGCATGTTTTAACTCCAGACACAAAAAGTACACCAAGTAGAACAGGAGCTTATATTGTGGTTTGTGCAGAGCCAAGATGTATCTCACAAAAGCATGGCTGTGTGAAGAGCACAAATGCTGAAGTTGCATCCTCCCCTCACTTCAGTTTAACTCCTCACTGTCTCTACTCCCTGACATATCCAGCAACTGCTGCACAGCTTTACCTGAGGCTGTACATTTCTTCTGAAATGAGTATCATTTCCCAAAGGCTTCCAGAGTCTTACACCAGCAATACAGTTTTCAGAAGGCAATTATCACAGTGAAGGTGTTTTAAGGGAGAAGAATGCAGCCCACTAGCAACCAGCAATCAGGGCTTCTTACTGAGCTCTGTCAGGAGGAACTCCTGCTCCTTCTGTCAGTGTGACCCCTTGAAACTTCTTTTGCAGGTGATGGTCAAAAAGAAGAGCTTGGAAAACCACTTTTTAGTCACATCCCCACAGAGAGTATGAACTAATAAGAGACAAATGAACACAGTCTACAACAGAGAGTTGAGTCAAGACCTCAGCTATTCAAGCGAGACTATTACTGCTAACACAAAGCATTCCCCTTTCCACTACAACCAACTGCTAGGCTGACAAGTCTGACATTCACCCACAAATTGTGACATTTTCTTGCAAAATGTTTTTGCGTTTTCACCATCAACAGCACTGTTCAGCTGGCATGCTGCTTTTCCTTGAAAGAGGAGGGATATGGCTTTTCTGGCAGCACAGGCTGCTTTATCATCTGATTACCTCCTCAAACCTGTGGTGCTCACCTGCCCAGTGAGCCTGAGCAGCAGGTGCACCCCTTGGAGGGAAAGAATGAAGTTGGGATCACACCACTCCTTGCACACACAAGCATCCCAGTGCTTACTGCTGGGACTACAATTGCATTGACTGGCCCTTAAATCTGGCACCCAGCTATGTGAAGCCACTGCAGCTGGACTGTGTTGATTCACAGATGTTGCTGTGTCAGCAACGGGAGAGAGCTGGAGCACCTCATGTCACATTCAAGATGACTGTCACAAAAACACCACTGGTGAAAAAAATTGACTTTGTAAGTAAGAGAATCCTACATCTGTTTAAGTCTGTGAGGTAAGAGGCCACATGGCTTTGCCATGTGCAGACCCAGGACTTCAGAAGCAGGAAGCTTAAATTTTGCCTGAGCAAGCTTTGTATTTTATATGCAAACAACTACATGGCCCAAAAATCTGCTCTACTTTCTGATAAACCTTCCTCAGTTGGGGAAATGAAGTGAAGGAAATTTCAAAGTCTACACAGAGTGCCTTTGACACAAATGCACTCAGTAGCTCCCTTGTTCAATTGTTTCTAGCTGGATGAACTTTATATTTCCATTTAGATCTTTCTAGCTGAGTGTGTTGTGCAGCACTGAAAATTAAGGAACACAATTACTATTGTTCCCCTTGTTTTCAGAAGAAAAAATATTAAGCGGGGAGGGGCATCACTTCACTGCAGAATTACTGGAGTGACACTATACTTACACTGGAATGAAAACAGCAGTCTTACTTAAGCCCTGTCAAGACACCAGGATCTAAGAACAGCAAAAAAAGCCCCACCAGGATGGAGGAAGTTGCTTTCATTCCAGCCAATGTGAGAACCATCTGTTAAGAGATTCATTCACATTGTTGGAGTAACAATGCCCCAGCTGTTCTCCATGAATTAAAAAGAAAGCCAAATCTAAAAGAATTTTGTGTGTTTTTCAGAAGAGAGTTAAAGAGACTCTCTTCCTTTTTATGGCATTCAGAATGATAGGAGGAGAGTGATGCCACTGGCAAACTCCTGTTTTTTTCTCTGGAGAAAACAGGAAAGCACATCACTTTAACCCAAACCTCACCATTGTTCATCTAAATTTCATAACCCAAGGAATTTCAGTTAATACACATTCTATCCAGATAATGTGAGAACTGTATTAGGGTATTGATCCCTGTGCGCTAAGTGTACCTCTCAAACAAACTACAAATCCATTCGGTACTGAACACCTTGAAAACGGTGTGGAAAAGGTGGAAGTAAGCAAAATGAAGCATAAGGTTCTTCAGCTTCTTCCCAGTAAAAGAAGCACTGACCTAGAGGTCCTATTTTAGCCAAGTGAAAGTTTCTCTATTGTTTCTGTTTATTTTAATGACTAGGGCAAAACTCATGCAAAATTGGCATCCATTCAAATCTTGTATGAGGACAAGATGACAGTTTTAAAAATGTCTTGTGCCCAAGCCAACTAATGTAAATCCTGAAGACCCCACCCAAACCATCTCCAGTGGCATCTGAAATTACCCTGGCTCCCAGTGCAGGGAGCAGGTGAAGAGTCTGTATTCACATCACTGGTTCCAGATGTCAGTCTCAACCAGTGTGATGACTTCTTTACAGCAGCCACGGCAGATTTAGACACAGACACTGAGTACTGTGAATCATTCTCTGCTCTCTGCCTAGATACACGTGGTCCTGACCCCTACCTGCTCCTTTTCTCCTGTGTCAGTTGTGACTTCGCCAGTTTTGTCTCTGCATGAACACTGTGATGAACCAGTGATGGCTGAAGATATGCCCCACATTCTTTAATTAGTACAGTCAGCAAAGCTTTTTCATAAAGCAGTAAACCTGGACCATCAGGATTCTATTCTACATAAGGAAAGGGCTTAAAATTCTAGCACAATTGTGGAACACTCAAATTCTAAATTATAACTACTATTTTTTTTGCTATACAGAAATCTAATGCAATTTTTTTTTTTGCCTTGCAGATACCAAAAGCATGGCCAAGACTAAATATAGTCCTTTCAGGAATAATGGCTAATAGATATTGGTAAAGGCATATATGAATTACTTTCCCTCAAAAACAGACTAATGTGGAAAAGTCTGGAAATGTGTAAAAAATAATAAACATTAAAGCATGTAATAATTACTTTTATTAAAAAACCACACTCTCAACTCTTCTGCTTTTAAGAAACTGTTCTCCTAACTTCATGGACTCATAGAACATTACTGGAGGTAGAGGCTGTGCAGCACCATAAACTGTAAAGATCAGGGCTACTGCTCCAGCCTAATGGTGTAATTTTCTACGGAGTGGTTTTCATTTACAATTCACTTATTGCATCTGGAAGTCTAATTGTAGCCAAGTACATTTTTGGGTTGTTCAAGGTATAATAAAGAACCAAAAAGCTCAGAAAAGCAGCTTTAACTTTATAATTAGAAACATTTGCTATTTCAGGTGGCTTCTCTCTAGCATGTTTATAAGTTTCCCATTATACCTTTCAGCATGTTGTAAAAATAAATTATGACAACCACAGAGTGACTCAGAAATACAATAAGAAAAGGAGGAGAGGAGTCTGGATAAATCTGAAGTACAGAGCATCTGTATGTTCTTAAGCAAAGTGTCTTCTAGTAGAAATAGACAAGGAATATCTGCATTTGATTCCCAGAAGGCCCATTAAACACAAGCAACAATAGCAACTCGTTTCCATTTCCCCACATGAGATGAGAATATGAGAAGATCTGCCCATGTCAGAAAAACGCTGTGCATTGGCAGACCAGCCCAGTGTAACCTGGTAGCTGCTACCCACTGAAACAGCTGGAGATGCTTCTCCAACCACTCGATGTCCCCAGTTAGTATTGACACTCCAGATCCCCCAGTGCTGCTGGCAGCAACCCAACCTCTTCTAGGAAGTCACTGGGACCAGTCTGCAGTGATGGGGACGAGGCAATCCATCCTGCAGGCCCTCCAAGTTACACCAGCACTTGAAACAAGAAGTTCACCATGATGAGGGACAGCCAACACTGTTCTTTGCAGCTTGTTTGGTGAGACTGAGAGCAAAATCAGTAGAAGGCATGTCTCATAACCAGATTTTTTTTATAAGGGATCTGATACGGCAGAATTTGGTCTTTATGAAAATCTGTGGTTTTCTGTCCAAAGAGTATTTTAGTGACTCTTGGTTATTATATTCGTTGAACTGGAAAAAATGTTTTCTACTGTATCACCAGTTCTCCAACTCACTAATTTGTCTCTCTGTAGGAGTACTATGAACATGATGTTAGGGAAGACACAGAAAACAGTACCTTAAATTTAAAAGGCCCAGAGTAATTTGTTCCAAGGTTAGTGGAAAGGTCATAAATAAACACTTGAATGAAAAGATGAATTTTCTCTTACTTCCAGGAATTTAAGAGTTAACACTTCTGTCCCTAAACTGGATATTAAGGACCAGTGCTGAGCAGGAAATATTTCTGATTGCTTTATTTTCTGCCCCATACCATTGCAAGCTATTTTTTCTGTAAAACATACAAGATTATAATGGTCATTGCAGAATACAAAAGTAAACACCAAATATCAAGTCTTCCAAAGACTCTTCCCCTTTCCTTGCTAGCATGTCTAGATGTTGTTCAATCATCCTAATGACATGGATGATACAGATAAACTCTCTTTAAGGATATTTGTCACAAATACCCCATGAACGGTCACAAAAAGGAGGTCAGGAATTTACTTAAAAAAAGAAAGCAGAGCTGGACAAGCACAAGATCAGACACCACCTGCTCTGAGCAGTTTAGTGTGTGGCTGCCAAATCCTGCTGCTGCAATCCCCGGCCTCCTGTCCACCACAAACGCAGCTCTGCATGCTGGCACTGCATGGGACGTCCTCGTCAGGCTGCACACAGGCTAAGTCAGCATGAGGACATGGCTTGGGGAAGAGGGGCGTTCCTTCCCTTTTCATGCTATTTTTTGGCATTCTGATGGCAGATAAATTGCTGATGGCTGTTTTTTCTGTTTTGTGATTTTATCAGTACAGAGATTTCCATGCTTAAAACACAAGACAAGACTGCAGACCATTATCTGCTTTCAGTGCACTAAAGAAACCTGAAGAAAACCCTATTCTTTCAGTGGTATTGCTTGAACTTTACATTTAATGCATTTCTGCAGCCCACACAGCCGTGTTGAAGGCTCTCACTTCAAAGCAATGAGTAAGAAGAGAATGCAATACCTAAGTTTAAGCTCTCCTCTTTCCATAAATAACAATATAAACACCTTTATATAATCAACATTTAAAAGATATATTTGCATTTAACATCTTATGCATTATTCCTGTTAGGATGCCTGTTTAAACCAACAGATTACTGTAGAGATCATGGAAATCAGCTATCTTGACCCTTACACCAAAAAAAATACAGTTTTAGAATGAGAAATTCTAAAACTGTACAAAAAACATTTAGTAAAAAGAAGAAAGAAAAATCCTGACTTTGCCACCTGATAAAATATTGGTTGTAGCCTAATAAAGCAAGCTAGGAGTTGGACAGTTTGATAAATTCTGTCACAGTTAATTAGGAATGTTTAACAAGAGATTAAAATTCTTACAAGTTTCAATACAAGCAAGGGAATTAAGAGAAGCTATCACACATATTAGTGCCTGCCCCACTAAAAAGGCCACGGCAGATAGAGAAGCTGTAGAAAAAGCAAAGATGACCAGAGATTCTGCACAGAGCAGGGCTGTTAGTTCTCCCTCCTGTGGTGCCCATGTCCGCAATGCTCCCTGGATGCAGGGCATTACAGAACACACTCGCCAGGGCTTTAAGAAATGAGTCTTTTATCTCTGACAAAATACTCACTTGGTAGAACATGAACTAGCTGTGTGATGAAATGATGCCTTGCTGTGCTCATACCTGCTTTAGCTCAGCTCTGCTGACAGCAGGTACCAGTAGTGAGCGCAGAGCACTGAGATCCACCTGCAGAACAGAGGCGCCTAAAACTCACCTTAGGCTATCACTACACAATAGTCATACACAGAACAGCAACTGAGTGACTATTCATCCATCATCTGCCATTAAATGATTAATTAGCATCTCCTCAATAATATTCTGTAGAGAAGACTTGGTTTATTATCACCAGACAGTACAATTGGCTCCCAGTGCTTAAAGTCACTTGAACCTACCAAGTTTCTTCTGTGTAATTTGCTAGCTATGACATTTCTGAAGATTATCATCTCTGCTATACAATCACCTCTGCAGGTAAAGGATCAGCCACATGTCCTAGGATAGTACTTCTGCTCTGAAGTAACTTATTTTATACAGCTGTTAGGTTAAAACATCTCTGAAAGATTCCCTAAAGCCAGAACAGATTATCTTTGGAGTTAATTCCTCCAGTAGTGTTGGCTTGCATGTCACGAAACACTGGGCCATTTTATGCCTGCAGAGCTGTTGTCCTCCTTTTCATCCAAGGCTCCAGCAATTTTCCCATCTCCAAGCTGGCCATGGTACTGCATCATAACACTGCTGGCTTCCAGCTAATCAGCAAAAAGAAACTGAGGGTTTTATGAGGCCATTATTCAGGTTCTTCCTGAATTATCACTGAGCCTGACTTTTAAAAAGTCAGTGTAAAATAGCTGCAGATAACAACACGGTTGCTAGCAGACTTCAGCAGATAACTTTGAACACCTAAAACCATGTAACTCAGCCTCTGGAAAGTTTTAGGGACATAATAATACCCTGGCCACAATGATAGGCAACAGACACCTAGTTATATCAACCGCAGCAGTTAACAGAAGTTTACAGAGAACAAATGAAAAAAAATTATTTCAAGCTTACAGTGTCTTTAATTGCATTCCCAGGCAAAGAACAAGAAATGCAGGGAAATTTAAGGCAAAGAACAAGAAATGCAGGGAAAAGAAATTGAAATGCTAGAGATTAATTTTAGAATCAACCACACGCTGTTTGCTTGCAACCAGTGAGAGACCTTTGCATTACTCTCAGCTAGCAGGTAATTCCAATCTTCATTAATAAGCAGAATATTGTTCACTCTTCCAACAGTGTTTGCTTTAAAGGCTTTCTTGCACATATAGACTTCAGTTTCTTTCTATGCACTTCTTGACACTGCTCATCTCAGTGCACCTGAATCAATGAAGTGGTCTGCAACAATGGTAACCACCATGTGGCTGCTCTCTCAAATGAAACACTCTACTTAGAAAGTCTTAAATGGAAATGGAGAAGGAGGGATCCTTCACCCTTCATAGCTATTCTGCAACAGGCATTTCCAGATGGTCACTGCTACAAAACAGTTACTTTTAATCACGGATTTACCCCAAATTTTCTGATATTATTTTAGCAATGAAGGATTTCCTGTATGATTAGATGAAGACAAATGGGGTGCCATTTGTTATAGACATAAGTTCTCATTAAACTCAGTAATAGCTGTACACAGACGTGACTGGATTTCCAGATTTTGACTGCTACTTGTTAAAATATGCTTTCAGCTACAACCAAGCATTTAAAAAGGAAGCCACAGCACAGTGACAAATTACTGTCTTTAAAATATAACTGGAAGGAGGTCCTAAGTTAATTTTATAAAAATATTCTTCTGGTCATTTTTTGTACTGCAGAAAGCCTGTCTGTGTGAGGTATCTAAGTGTTCTCCACTTGAGTAGGAAAGTCCAATCCCATGTAACTGGAAGTGATGGCAATAATCCTGCCCACACAGCGCCTTCTCCCTGCTTTGCCCCCAAACCCACAGCATGCTGCTGTCTCCAAGAGTGGCTCCATTTCTGCAGCAGGGAAAGCACATGTCACTGTAAGAAGTGCTGAGTGAATTCTGTGGGTACTTAACTACAAAGAAACGAGTGGAATTTAGCACAGCATCCAGTAATTTGATGGCTTTCTAGCAAATAGCAAGAGAACATCATTTGGATGCTGCAAAGCCAGTCCAAGTCACATGAAGGCATTTCTGTCTCACAATAGACGCAGGCCCATATTTTGGTTCCAAGCACAAACTCTTCATCTCATTTGGGAACATCAAGTGCCATGTTTCATACCTTGGCTTATCCCTCCTCCAATAATAGGCTGGTGGTTGCAAATGGCTCATTCCTCTCTGTACTGCTTCACTTTGGCCAGCTGCTGACTCACAGTGAGGAAACATCCCTTCCCTCCCTTTGCTGGCTAAAAAGGATCACTGGCTGGCTCAGGTTTGCAGAGACCTCCTGAGGTCACCTGGTCCAATTTCCCCTGCTCAAAAAAGGCCACCTACAGCTGCATGCCCAGGAGCATGATGAGATGGCTTTTGAATATCCTCAGGCATGGAGACTCCACCTGTGTGGGAGATCTGTGACCATGCTCCATCAGAGAAGAGCACGTTTCTGTTGCCACCCCCACTACCTGTATTCACCTCCCAGGGCAAATTGAGGCAGGCAAGCAAGTGGTTGCTCTGCTGCCCTAAAATGTGGAGACCTTCTTTAGAGAGGTCAGCAGTGAAAATTCCTACAGCAGTGTTGAGTACAGGAACCCTAGCTTACACTGGGTCTGAGGCATTCAAGTCCCGTAAGTATATGCTCTTCCTTCTTTCTACTAAGAAGACATTGAACCAGCTAGGGAAAATAGCCCATTAAACATTTCCCTGCAGGTCATAACCATAGCTAGAAATTCTTAATTAACAAGTTAAAACTCATTCACAAAAGGCTTATTAACATTTTTAGGACTGGTATACTCAGCTTGCCAACCAGAAAATAGCCAAAACACATGAGAGTCACCAGATTTTCCTTTTGTATTTGTCTCAGTTCGTATACAGAAAGTTTCAGAAGGAAGCGTCTAACCTGCTGAGGGTGTATTTATCTGAGGGGTTTTTCTTTTAAAATAATTAAAAGAGCTTTTAAAGTTCTTTAAAAAGCTTTAAAAGCTGTAGTTTAAAATTGGTTTTGGAAACTATGACAAGGTGTTTAGTGCCCAAGACAATGATTTGAAGGTTTTGACTCCTTTAAGGACCAGTGGCTTATCTAATCATCAAAATGAAAGAACAACTGGATTTAAAAAATGGACTTGTCAATTTCTCAATTCATTTCTTGAGATTAACTCAGGTGCCTTAATGCTGTAAGGCATTGATGAAGTACAATGCAGCTTTTTACCTTGGTGTCCTCTGGTTAAAATTATAGGTTTTATGAGCTGTTGCTTATGTAAGCCAACACAAAAAGAAACAGCAGGCCAAAACTCAGTCCCTAACAGAGAAATGATCACATGTACCGGAAAAGCAAACTTTTCACGTGAAAACAGTGAAGCCCCTAGCCCCTTTGCTTCCACATGTGAGGTAATGCAGTGCTGTCCTCCATCTGCAGAGGCATCTGGAGCTCTGCCCACCAGCAAGCACAGCGAGAACAGATGTTCTGGGTACTTCTGTTAGAGTGGAGAAAAGAATTGTGGGCAGTAAAAATTAACAACACCAACTCTGCTTTACTCTGCTGATTTTGGAACAGCCTGAATAGCAGCTATCAGCTACTGAAAAAGATCAAAAAATGGTCAGAGAAAAAGACAATGGAAATTGTCTCTTGTTCACAGCCCAAACAACATGGCTTCAAAGACAAAATGCTCCTTCTGTCCTGGAATAAAACCAACAAGATCCAACTCAGATGTCTTATTTTCTGTAGATACTTAGTAAATGGAGCTCCAGCATACTAATGAACAAGATCACTTCAGAAGGAATCATGACATATTTTATTCCAGCATGACCCATGACAGACAATGAAATGTCTCTCTCTCACTCTTTAGCCCCAGCTCTGAGCTATCAGATGCACAAGTATGTCTCATAAGCTTTATATGAAGTCCAAAACTCCTTTGTTACTCCACCACTCCATAACTCTCCCACACAGAAAGCCTGTCCGAGCCATCCTGTGCCTTTTTTAAAAGGTCAGACAGGTGTGCAATATTGGAGAAAGGGGGGTAAAATAGACTTCAGAGAGAATGAACATGCTCTGTTGGCCTCAAGCACTGCACTTCCTCTCCTCTCCACTTCCCACCATCCTCAGCTCAGAAAATGCTGCTTCATTGTGGCTATGCATAGTCAGTAAGAAGGACCCCAGGAGGATGAAGGTTTACAGATTATGATGAATTACATTTCATAGCTCCATCTGACCAGAATGAGATGAGCTTCCCCTCCACTGCAGTGTTACAGAGGGAAGCTCTGAAATTAAAGGTAATGGGATAAAAGCCACATCCACCAAGACCCTTCCTTCCCTGTATGAATGAAACAAGCAATTAGTGGTTAGCACAACCACACCCAGAACTGCAGGCTGGTGACAGAAATAGGAGAGGTACCCTGGGCTGTGCAGAGAGAACAGCTTGTCTCCACAGGGATAAGCAAAGGGCAGTGAACTGCCTTCCCTGAGGTGGATGAGCCAATGAAGCTCAGTGTGCCAGGGCTCAATCTGTAAGTGCTGTGTGGTGGAATGACCCTTTTTAGTTCACAGCATCACCCTCTCTGCTGACTGTCGGCTTCTGCCCCACCCCTGATTTGGCTACTGCTTTCAGAGTGTCTCCACAGGCTGGAAATGTTCAGGACTTCCTTGTCATCTACCATACGAAAACATGTTTGCACCAAGTTCCCAGGGCGTGAAACATGCTGAGATCATTACCCAGCTCTGCTGTGAGAGGCAGATGGTTTGCACTGAATCTGGCTGGTAGGCTGCTAGTCACACCCATCCCTGCCCATGTCAGGTGAGGGGCCTGAACAAGGACTGCTCAAAAAGCCAGGCTGCCACAGCACCACTCTTCCATGTAAATATACAGAAAAACAAGGACAGGTGACACATCTGTGTGCATGGGCACGGTCACTGTAACAAAATATCAGAGCTGCAGAGGAGAATGAATTTTTGATTTAGATTTTGAAATGAATTTATACAAGGAAAAGAAGGAACCATGTTAATAACAATGGAGCACTGCAGGATCTGAGTGGCTGTATTCTGATATGATGTGGTGGTAGCTGACTCATTTAAAGGGTCTGAAGCACTAGTGCATGTTTCTCCAATACTGTTTTTCTCCTAAACACATTTTCCATTCCATCCAAGTCTGTGTGAGAGAGGGAAGAGCCAGCATTATTGTAACTGAGCAATTTAATCTGTTGCTTAGATTTTTTTTTTTGCTCACCTTGCACCTGAAAGGAATCACAACCTATAATTAAAAAAGGAAACAAACCAACCCCCAAGGAAGACACATTAAAAGAACCTCGACAACCATTATACAGAGGAACATTGGGCTACTGGGGACAATAGGAGATGCATCAGAGAACCAGGGACAAAGAAACTGAAGCACAGGGTGGAAGAGATAAGCTTACAGCCTCAAAAACAAGATGAAAGTTAACAATACATGATGCTTTCACAGCCTTTTCTGAACAATTTCATACCATTCTGACTCCATGTGCTGTGCTACCCTGTGGTCAAACTTCACCCTTTGTTAACATGCTTTGTGCCTTGCCAGTCATTATCTGTTTTTTTGATGACACAAATACATAGCCCGATTTTTTCTCTGAAGATCAACCTCTTCTGATTTCCTTCTAAAATGTAACAGGCTATTGCCTGACTAGGAAAACTAAAGAAACATGGTTACATAAAGATTTGTTTACCTGCCCTTCAATAGCCCTCCTAGAACACCACTGTCAGGAAGGAGAGGGCATTGCTCAGACACGGAACGCATGGTCCAGTTGGCAAGCAGCTGCCATGCAAACCCCAGCCTGCCTGAATTCTGCTTATCCTTCCCACAGTGGGACACTCGTTTGGGTCTTTTCTACTCTAACACTGTGTTTTTTAGTGGACTCTGAAATAGGCATTCTAATTATCTTTTGAAAAAACCTCTAAAACTGGCTTAACTGGCTTGTATGAGACAATAAAAACATACGCCAAGGGGAAATGGACAGATTCACTGTCACGTAAGCCTCCTGTCCCTCTGCAACCAAACTGTTGGAGGGATGATCTGTACTACAATCGTTTATCTCATGATACACTTCCATGTTTCCACATGCTGCTGACAATATGCTGTCATCTTCCTGTGTGCCACAGAAGGGCTTCAAAGTAGTACTTACCCCACAGCTAAGCGAGGCAAGTCAGTGGCATTCTGGGCATTCACCTACATTTCAATCAAGATAAGGGAAGAGTGTAAAGGATTTACCTCTAGAAATCTGAACAATACTGAACAACTCAAACATCATGGGCTTTTGTACACATTTCAAAATCTGGAAGATATTAGTGAGAGGTTTTCCAGGGCCACCTTTTCTCTTCCCTTCCCCACCATGCATACATCAAGACACAGCCTCTGTATGAAAGTTCTCTTTTACTCACCCAAAGCTATTAAAATGCAGGGTTTTCATTTCTAATTAGACTCATTAGATACAGATGTGCTTCCTCCAAGCCCCATCATGCATTTACAAGGCTGAGCTGACCAATCCTCCACAGAAATTAAAGCATGGCTCTACATCTGGAAATCAGTTCTATATCTGGAAGTCAGAAATATTATTGCAGAATACACAAATCTTAATGGCCTAGATCAAACAAACTCCACTTAAGTTCTCTAGGAACATCTTCCTGGTGAGCAGTGTGCAATGTGACCCTGTGGTAGAATCCCACACCCAGAACTGAACTGTTGAATGCTTTTAAAGACTCACAGCCATATTGTGGCAAACAGGGAATTGGCAGTGTCAGAGACCGCATGATTTGACCTGCACCACTTCAACTACAAATGATGCTACATGAAGCAGGATGATGACCATCCAGGCCTTATAAAAAGAGCATCTTCCCAACACAGCAAGTGAGAGCTAACCCAGTCAGAAAACTGGAAAAACACCACCACCATGACTCAGGACCATTCTCTACTTGAAGTTTTGGGAAGCTAAACTCATTCTTTGTAGTTTGGAATTCCAGCTCTTTATGCCCCATTCTCTTCCTTATTTGCTCTGTACTACCCACTCAAAGTTTTTAATTCTTACAGGGAAAATCCAAGAAGGCTTCACTTCCTCAGATCAACCAGTCTTTGAATTGAGTTACTGGTAAAAATTTGCTCACTCCACAAGGGGTAGAGAGGCTCCTTGGAAAAACATGCCTGCCTTATGCACAATTGTGACCCTTTCCCCTCAGTTTCACACTGAGCTGTACTGTGTCAATGATGATGCTAGGAGAAAGATTTTCAGGCTTCAGATTCCCCCCGTAATCCAGCCTATCCTACCAGCACTGCAGTAAACCAGGACTGAGTAACTCTATGGCTCAAGATTAGGGTCAAAGCTATTGAATGAAAACACTACAATACAATATAGACACTACTGCAACGATACAATGATTGTTGGTCCATGGACAGCTAATTCTAGAAATAAAGTTTAGTCTCCTTTTTGTAGTGATTCCAAGAACAGACATTATTTTATGGTGAGGGAAAACACAGCCATGTTGGAACAGTTGAGTCTTTGGCCAAGAGCTTTAGCAAGCAAGTAGTGCAAACACATATTTATTAATGAGAACAACAGGCACTCAGTCAAGAGAACATGATGAAATAGAACGCTCCATAAAGTTTTACAGAACAATAGACTGGAGACTAAGTTGTACTGTACTGATCAGAAAAGCATGAAGGCACAAGGCTTTACCAGGGTAGAATGACCTGTTAGACAGAAATGGCAAGGGAAAACACATCTCTGCTCCCTCTAGTATATTCTTTGCAGGACTGGTTTTCATTTCTTTGAATTGCAAGGTAAAAATAGAAGGATGAGTTTAAGTGATTTATACCCCTATTAACATCAGTGACTTAAAAATAAAATCAGCAAGCATGGAACATAAATTTAAGTTACTAACTTTCCATTTATGCATTTAGTTTTCACTCTGATGACTAGTCTTTCTTCATTGTTCAGACAAGGTTAACTTTCACTTTGACACTAAATCTAGACTTACAGCTACTATTTTTGCCACTGGTATCAGTCTGCAAATAAAAGTAATCATCCATTGTTATGTTTATCCAGACTCTGGTGCCACAATAACATGAATCTGATATCCTGCCTCCCCCAATTCCTACTCTGCTACTGAAACTATGGAATAGAAATTGGAGGTATAGTGCACAAATACAGCTTTTAAAAAGCAATGAGAAGCCTTAAAAAAACCCCAAGCATTAAAAATCCTGCATATTTAAGATTATAAATTCGTTTTGAAGCAATGTGTTGCAAAATTGATCAAATTTCTGACCAGAAATCAATAAGATCTCAGAACAAACAGGTCTCTGCCTCTCTGTCTGTTTCACAGGTTGATCTAAAAGAAAAAAATTCTTTCTTCTCTTTTTCTATTTCTCAATTGTGAAATTATTATTAATAAACTGAAAATCTTTCTCATGTCTCTAAAGTGAATTACCAAAAAAGTTGGGATTTTGAATGTCAAACCTAGGCACCAGATATTCAGCTAGTGACTTGTCCACTTTGCTAGTTGGACCATGAAGTGTGGATATTCACAGTTCTCTGAATGTTTTCTTTACACAGCAGAAATTTTCTTTCACACAGGTCGAAATATTTGTCTCAAATCTTTAAAATAGCTGATCACATGTTTAAAATTGAATTCAATTATGTTAGCCAGTGAATTGCCTGGCAAGTTCCATATGATTATATGTTACCTGACAGACATCACTGGGTAGAGAGCGCAGCAAGAGCAACAGTATCATAATCCAAATTCGAGCATCTCTCTCTATCTCCTTCTTCTTAGAAAGCATACGTAGTAACCACTACATTCCCTAACTTTGTAGCAGTATTCCAGAAACCTTCTCTGCACTTTGATATTGAAGTATTTCTCTGCTCAACTGTCTTTCACATAAGATTCCAGAAGTGACTGCTTTAAAGAAAAAGAAAAGTTGGAAACTGTCAAGAGAACGGGCTAACAACTAATCAGACACCTTTGAAGCATCTCTCTTTGTTTCCAGGAAGAAGTGTGTGTTGTTCAGACTGGTACAGGACACTCACATATACACCTAACCAGATCCTGCTCTTCTCCAGAAGCAGAAGTAATACTGCTTATTCAAAGAAGAGGTAAAAACAATTTGCAGTCTTGAGTGTTTGTATGAAAAACAACACTTTCTGCTTTTGAATTCTGTTCTGCTGACAACCAGGTGTTTAGAAATGCACTGCAGAACAAGTGTCAGAAAACCACAGCCTTTAATACTTTAACTGATTAAATGACTGATTTACCTCCCCATGAATGTGTCGACAAGAATTTTTCAAAATGTCACTAAAATAAGGTAGCCAAAAATGCAGGAAGTGGCTCAAATTTGAAGGCAGTTTTTTAATGGTGCAACTGTTTTTGGTTTCTAACGTGTCGATTTCTATACCTGTACTGTGACAGGGCCAGCCTGGGCTGTGCAACCCAACTTCCAGTGATAGGAAAATCAGAGGAGTCTAGCAGAACACAGAAGCCGCTCTCTCTGAAAATTATGAAAAGGGTGGTAAATTTGTGTTGAATTGTTTAGAAAAAGAAGTTTGTGCTGAGGGGACCACTCCAAGTGTTGTATTTAATATTCCCTAAAATGGTCACTCCATTTCACCAGATTTTAGTGGCAGATTTGTGTCTACTAAGGTTTCAGAAACTCTGACCTTGGAAAAGATTTGACTTTTATGAGCTGTAGCTTTCTATCAGAAGCCTTGTTAGACATGAATGGCCTCTGGCACTTCTTTATCAGTGCTACTGCTGCCTAATTACAGCCTAATTGCTGTTTCCCATCCCACTGAACACCCAGCAAGCTTGTGGCTCCCTCTTCTGTGTGTGTCTGATGGATGGGCTGTTGATTTGCAGTTCTCCAGGGTCTCTTTCCCTCTGCTTTGCTCCACAAGTAGCCTGTGTCCCATCTCAGGTAGTCCCATGACCTCTGTGCTGGTACTTGCTGTCACCAGGTACACCCTATCACACAAAAACACCCTCACAAGCCTCTGCTGAAAAACCGCAGTCTTTCCTTAGCTGCATCACTTCCAGTTTCTATCAGACACACACAAAGCCTGGTGGCTCTCAGAGCAAGGACAGAAGCCTGTAATTGCATACAAGCACACCTGGATTTATCCTAGCATTTAAAGTAAGATCTGACCCCATGGCAACCTAAAGTAATGCAGGGGAAGAGCAGCAGAAGGGCTTGCAGCAAGAAGGCAACTTAAGACAGGCCTCTTTGGTGATACCTTTGAAAGGAAACTAGCTGACGTGCAGAACCATCACGCAAAATACTGGCAGCTTAATATTAATCTCAACCACACCTACTCCCAGGGCAGTAAAACCTCAACTCTCTGCTGAGCACAGTTGCATGTATGTCCAGAAATAAAAAAGCTGCATCACAGAGTTGAGCTTTACAGATTGGCCAGGAAATGACACTGCATGTTCAGTCCTTTGGGGCTATTCATCCTGAGAAACAAACGCTGCATTGCAGCTCTAAGCCACCACTAAGGCACATCCATACTACAGTGAATTGGCACCAACTTTTTAGATACCTTTTTTCCATACAACATGCTCACACAGCAACGGTCCAGACTTGTATTTTAGCTCACATATTTACTATGTTTGATAATACTGTCCTGAAACAAATGCTTATTAGAAAAAAAGTCCCACATAGTTTCTCCTGTGAATCCAGTCCTCCACAATCATCTGGCAAAATCTTAAATCACTGTTTGCCCTCCGAAGGACTTACTTATTTTATAGACACAGACAAGGCATATAGGTAATTTAAAACTCTGATCTGATGGCTTTCATGGGGGCATTGCTGAGCTCTTCCATTGTTTTCAGTTCTCTTCAGAGCCCAACACACCATGGCTGCACAGGAGTCAGAGAAGATACCGAAATCATTTGAAAAACGTTTACTGAGTCAAATTATTTCAAGAAAAAAGAGGATGAATATCAGAAGCCAATCCACACACCTTGCTCATTTTCCCTACAGCTGCAGGATGCAAAAAATCCTTCTCCTGAAACACTTTCCAGATAGTTTTTTAAAGGGAAACACAGCAGCATAGTTGGCAATCCTAATCTGCAAAAGCTCTACAGACTGTCCCCTCTAATCACTGCCTTGAACAAATAAGAAAGATGGACACCTCTATACAAGATTCAGTAGCACTTGGAATTTGCTTGGAAATCTAATTACAGTTTAGTTCAGCAAGTAACTGTAAAGGGGAATCACATTTTCTCCCTTATTTCTTAAGCAAAGCCACTTGCACCTAAGTTTCCACACTACAACCCCTATAGTTACCTACAAAATGCATCCTTTTGGATACATAAAACTGCAGTCAAATAAGTGAACACCAAATAATCTCCCTCCTGGCTCTTCTTCCACAAGTAACCTGTCCAGAAGCAGCTGGAATATGTTAGTAATGCAGACACAAGTCCAAGAGACAAAACAACCTCTTCGCAATCAGCAGGCAACTTTTGCATAGCTCAGAGGCAAATCTCTTTCTTTCAAGTGGTTAAAACATTTTCAGTGCTCTGAGGGGCTTGGTACTATCTGAGTGAGTGCAGTGAAACTGAAAGACAAGTCTACTTAGCTTTAAACAAGTTACCTGAGGAAGATTTTCATCAAAAAAGCATAAAGGTCACTGAAAGCTAAATGACCCAACTTTTGGGGTGGTGATTGCTGTCCTGGAAGGCTTCATGCTGGCATGCCTGGACAGAGATGCTCAGCTTAACATTAATTCAGACATCTCTGCATTATGTTGGAGTCTTGTTGTGGTTACAGGATGGATGCACTCTCAGATATTCCTGGAAGTGGAGAACAGCACCATATCCTCATTCACTTTGTCATGTGGTTGTAACAGCCCCTGCCAAAAACCAACAGATCACATCATACTGTATACTGGACAGGAGGTTCCTTCCAGGAAAGAGACTTAAGAAATCCACTAAACTAAAATTATCCACAGCTCACAATGAAAGAAGTAGTTCCATCCCAGTTAGCTAAAGGACGTGGACAAATCACTCAGTTTTAAGAGAGAAACTGTTACAAATTTTTTTTTTCTTTCTGGTACAGGTATATTCATATACTTCTTAATATAATATATTTCTTAACTTTTAATAACATATACTTCTTAACTTTTATATATAAAAGTCAAAGAATTTCAGAAGTGTATGTCCTGTATCAAGTTAGTTTGTAACAACACCCTGTCTGCAGGAACTAGAAGACTGGTGTTCAGGGAGAATAGAATTTATGGACTTCACACTTGCAAAAGGCTCTTTCAAAAGGTGGGCCCATGTCGGCTGCTGCCCTTCATGCCTTGAGCAAGAACAACCAGAGGCTAGAAAGACAAAAATCAATGCTGCATGATTACATTAGAAATCATCTGTGGTACACAAGTGTCTAGGTCTCAGGAGCTGTAAGGCTGCCTACACTGTTTCACTGTTGGGACAGAATTAATTTTCCTTTGAGCTGTTTTCATTGGTGAATTTCCACTGCTTCTAGGAGAGTCATGAGCTGCTGAAATCCAGTGGCAAGTTCACGTGAACAGTTTATTCATTAAGTCTTATTTTGCCCTCATCTGTGTTGGTTTCTTAGGAGATGGCCAATACCTCCACAGGGAGACCTGCCAGAACCTCAGAGACATTGTTGAAATGTAAACCCCAAATCCATGTTTCACCCTTAAAAACAGAAGATGGGCATTTTATTTCCAATGTGTTTGTCCCTGATCATGCCAGAAAGCAAAGTAAAGACAGACTTATTCTTCCACAATGGAAAGACATTTAAAAAGATAATCAATTGAGAACAGACGTCTAAATCCCTTTCTTGTTAGCATTGCTTTGGTGTCCTCAAAGGGCTGTCAGAACTCTCTTCATCTATAAGAAGAAACCTTGTTAGTAGCAGAAAGACAATGGAAATATGAAATATAAATCTAGTATTTAGTGAACTTACAACATGTTGGTTGCCCATAGCAACAAAAGGGCAGTATCGCCGGACACTGCTGAAATGAGACTGCAATTTTAATCAATATTAACTGAGTGCATATCCCACCACATGTTTATTATTGACACAGAGCTGACATTTATGTACAACTATCAGGTTCAAAAGCTATTTTTCTAACACCCAAACCTTGGAATACTTTAAAGATAGAGTGGTACAGCACCACAAAATTACCCTGTTCTTAATCAACACTGCATATATAGAAAGTTTAAACCTTACAAAGAACAATCTAGAGGAGCATGACACTCTGTCCTGGAAGTCTGGGCAAAAAGTCTCTTGTTTTGACCAGAAAATTTTACTGATTTTGGCTCATCAGGATATTTCTGTGACTCTTACCCATGTTCCACACATTTTGGGACAGAACTGAACCCCTTCAGCACTAGCTGTCCAGGTTCACCCTATTTTCAATAGCTCTTTAGTAGTTGCAGGTTCACAGACAGAACAGACTCAAACAATTTGGAGGAGGATTTTTGCATTGATTTTATAAGTCATCCCTTCGGCAGACCATAGTGGATGGAGCTTTGGCACAATTTTTAGCTTAAACAGGGAACCACAGAATATTCTGAGTTGGAAAGAACCTACAGGGATCATCGAGTCCAACTCTTAACGGCTATGTGTGTACCTGCTACGCCAAAAGAGCAGAACAAAAGCCTGCAGGAAGGCTTTACCTCACATGCCCTGAAGTGCCTGAAGTACTCCAGCATACTCAAACTCGTCAGAAGCCTACAGGTAGCAAAGGAATGACCACACAGGCCTCCCACCATCCACTGGATAATTAGCCAGATGGCAAGCCTGCAACAAAGCCACCATGAGGCAGTCCATGTTCCTGTTCAGTGAACCTTGTAACGTAGCTTAATTTCTCCAATCTAAATACCAAACCCTGAAAGCTGCTGTATCTCTTGCCCATTTTCTACATAACATTAGGTATCCAGAAGGCAGCTGTTTGCATTAAAAATAGGACATATCACATTAAGTCATTGGCACATTCTGTAAAAGGTGGGGAAAATATTTTTAAGAAAGCACTCTAAACAACACTGGCTGTTGTTCTTGCTACTTCTGTAACTCAAGGGGCATTCAGCACAGTAAAGGCTGCCCTGAGTTCTAGTGAGAAAAGTCCAAGCTCAGCACCATAAACATTGCTAAATCTACAGAAATCCTTGTCAAGGTTATGAGATGGAGATAAGGACTAAGAGCGACTCCTCTGGCAAATAGAAGGAATCCTTGCCAGTTGCTTCACTAGCAGCTTTTAACCCAGCTTTGAACCATAGGTTTGTTTTCAAAAGCTTTAGCTCAAGAGTCCCACAATATGCAGCATAATTCAGTTGACACTGGGGCTGGTTGGTGCCCTATCCTGTGATGCTTCCTGGCATGTATGATCACAAAGTCACCTCTGACTGTAACATTCCAGACTGTGACCATACAACTTGCTGTGGAACAAGTGACAGAAGCACGCAGCAATGCAGCATCACAGGCAAGGCAGCTAAGTTTACATATTTGTGTAAACTTAGCTTAAACACATGGTGAGGATGTTACAAACCAGCCACTGCAGCGTACATGTACAAACTGATTTTCCTTAAATTGAAACGTCTGTACACTGTTACTGCCAGCCAATGCACTGTGAAACCCTTTCTGTTTCACCAGAGCAACGTTATGCAATATTATTTTTAGATACTTTCACTGACACTTAGAGCTCTAATATTTCACCCACTAAAAGTACTGCTGGAAGGGAAATATTTAATAGCCAACAGAAGCTTGTTGCAGTACCAAAGCCAGCACCTGAGAAAAACCAGAGAGATGACCAGCATCTCAAGTAGGACTAGGTACATCCTTCTTACCAGGAGAAATTATTGCAATAACTCAAAGCAACATAAAAGAGTAATTATCTATGCACTGGCAGCTGTTTATGTAAGTATCTCAATCATTCCATCATACCAACCTGATAATAATAATAATA
Source organism: Sterrhoptilus dennistouni (assembly GCA_013397095.1). NCBI lineage: Eukaryota > Metazoa > Chordata > Aves > Passeriformes > Zosteropidae > Sterrhoptilus > Sterrhoptilus dennistouni. Next base: position 41,302 of record VWZU01004638.1, read on the forward strand.
ATAAGGCAGATTTCAAGGAAAGATGTTGGTCTTCTCATAAACCAGCTGAGGTTTGGAACAAAACAAAAAGGTAAAGTTGTTGTGGTGTTTTTGTTTTTTTTTTTTTTTTTTAATTTCTTGACTTCAGAGGCATGAGGGAAAGAAAACCAGTGAGAAACGTTGAAAGATAAACATCTATTCAACATCAAATCATCCACACCACAGAGGAAAGACCTCTGTAAAGAAATAGTGGTAAAGGCAGGAGTTACTCAGAGTAACATAAAACAGTATCAAAGCTAGGAGAGTTGGTTACCCATGTTTTTTAGCCCTTCACAGAGCACAGCTTAGGGATGCAAGACAGGACAGAGACCAATCTCAGTAACAAGTAAAATGCCTTCTATCTCCTTACTCAAAGATATGTTGACCTTTGAAATTACTTGGGGTTTTGGTTGTTTGGTTTGGGTTTTTCAAGGTATCCAAAGAGACTGATACAGATCTTCTGTGTACTGGCAGACGTGCAGGTTTATCAACAGCTCGCTAGCTTTGTGAAACTGAAAATCATGCTGCATTTCAGCCAAGTCTGAAGACAGACCTGCACCTGTGGCAGAGTAAAGCAATACCAAGACATCCATTGACCTGGAGGTAACAGCTCGTTAAGAGTCCTTAAGATGTTTTTCTCTCTCTTCCCCTCCATTATTGATGCTGAGATTTCAGGCACCAATCCTTTCATCATCCCAGAAGATACCTCTGTTCTCCATTCTGAACTTTTTGATATGCATTCACTGCTTAGCACAACTCTCTACCCTAAATAAGGTTCTTGCTCTTTTTTGATACAGACAAAACTGAATTTCGGAGCAGGAACGCTAATCAGGAAACATTAATTACGCTGAAATAGCTGGACATAGATGGTGGTTTTCCAGGTTTTCCAGGCCAAACTGAAGGAGAGCCACTTACTTCATTCCAGCAAGCAGTAAAAGAATTTTTAAATAAACCTCAGTGGTTTGTAATCTCTCTCCCCACCCTAATTTAGAGGAACCACCAAATATTAACAGGTAGAAACTGGGCATACTCAGGAACTGCTAAATCATAGAGTCATCACAGGTCCACAGAATGACCTGGGTTGGAAGAGACCTTAAAGATCATCTTGTTCCCACCCTCTGCCCTGGGCAGGGAAACCTTCCACTAGACCAGGCTGCTCAGAGCCCCATCCAACCTGGCCTTGAACACTTCCAGGGATAGGACATCTACAATTTCTCTGGACAACCTGTTTTAGCACCTCACCGCCCTCACAGCAAAGAATTTCTTCCCAATACCTAATCTAAACCTACTCTCTTTCAGTTTGTAGCCATTCATCCTTGTCCTGTTACCACATGCCCTTGTAAGAACCTCCTCTCCATCATCCTTGAAGGCTCCCTTTAGGTACTGGAAGGCTAAAGCCTCAAAGCCTTCTCCTCTCCAGGCTGAACAATCCCAATTCTCTTAGCCTGTCCTTGTATGAGAGGTACAACAACTCCTCTTTCTGAGCTTTTATACTTCCAGGATTGTTTCTTAAAAAAAAAAAAAAAGTTTCTGCAAGACAAAAGCAAGTAATTTTAAAATAACTTCAGAAGACATCCATCTGGTTCTTCCAGCCTTTAAGAAGTGTTTAACTTGAACTGTTGACACCATTTAGGAGAGGTCCTATCCATACATAGTTTTTACCCCATCAAGGCCATGTCTGTTAGGCGCCACTTGCCCTCTGAAGGAGATTGTACATTCCACCACCACTCAAGTGACCACAGCACAGTCCCACTCTTCAGACAGGAACCTTCCTGAAAACTAAGCAAGCAGCTCTGGTTTAGTGCTGTGTGTGCTCATCATCCAAGCAATGCCTGCACCATCTGATGCACAGTGAGACTTGAGTTCAGGCAGTGTTCGCTTACAACAGACTGTGGCTTTGAGGCATTAACTGGAGGTCATGCTGACAAATACAGCAAAACTCACTTGGGAAACTCAGGAAAGGATGACAATAGCTTTTGAAAAATCTGACCCAGCAATACAAAATGGCAACTGACAGAACTAATGGAAGATGGATTGAGTAAAGGATGGTATTTCCACATGCATAACAATATTTTGAAGTTGATTCTGGTGAGGGCGACAGATCCATAAGGACATTCACTATGCACTGCAATACAGGATGGGCAGCACTACAATGTGCCAGGGAAGCAGCCCTGTCTTTGAAGAACAGGCATAGATGCATCTAAAAACTGATTTAGACACATTGT
>VWZU01004638.1:43566-56197 GCA_013397095.1 Sterrhoptilus dennistouni
AAGAAAAAAAAAAAGAAAAAAAAAAAAGGCTGAATGAGGACTGTGGAAATTACCAAGATATTCATTTGAAAGTGACCACTATTAAATTTCATATGATTAACCAGTTAAGCTGAATATGTTGTTTTTATTATCACTGGCAATCAGCAGAATTAAACCCCACACCCTAATAATGCCCCAGGAAGAATGCTTCTATTTTTGCATAATAAAAAGGATGAACTGACTTCATCCTTGAAAAATTAAAGGATTTGTCATGTTTATCAATTAAGACCACAGCCTGAAGTACAACTGCAGAGTACTAAGAGAAAGTTCTACAGCCCCGCTAAGCCAAAAGAACAAGTTTGTAATATCAAGGGGCTAAAAACTCAGCAAGGGTCTAATGCACTTCAGAATATCAAGTCTGGAGTGGTATTTAGCAGACCTGCTTCATCCACGCCTCCTGGCTCTCTGTGTGTCAGCATGAACATGTTATCACCATTGCAACGGACTGCTGGCAATTCCCTGTGATCTTAATAAATTCTGAATTTATGCAAAGTCTCTCAGTCGGTGCTTCCACAACATCTACCAACTGAGATATCAAGGCAAGACACCTGAGGTAAAAGCATCTAGCTTTCTCCCAGTTACTAATTAATACAGCGAGCCAGACTTCAGTGACCATTTGAAAATCTTTCAAAACACAAAATGACTGGCCTAGAAAAAACAGAGTTAACAAAAACGCATCATGACCCTGTTCTGAGGTCCTATATATCTACTGAAAAAACTTAATGACATATTCCTATAATCTGACAAATCTTTCACAAAAGACAAATCAAAAACCAGAAATAAAATGCTTGATCCTCAAAGCAATTAGGATTTGCAAAAAGCTGTCAGGACCTTGTGCAATCAAGTAAATCTGCAACGACAGAATAACGTCACAGCTTTTTTACAGAATTATCCATGGTCATTCAGAATCACAGCCACTGTCAAATATCCATGGCTTAATAAGGAGGAAATTAAGTGAGCCAACATCAAACACACACCTCTTACGCCAGTAAAAGCACCTCGTGCCTCTCCAGCCACGAAGCTTGTGGAAAACTAGCACTACTACGTACAATGTACTAAGTATTGATTCAAGGGTTAATCATGTGGATAAGCAAGAGGAAACTTTGGGACTGTTGGAATTGCTACCATGAAATACTGGTTTTCAGATCATAGTTGAAGAGAGAGATGGCACATATGTTCTCCATCTCATAAGCAGGCACAACAACTCATAAGCAGCCACTGAAAAGAGTTGAAGTGAGCACCTAATTCGCCCATTTGTTAAATTGAGCACAACTTATGGTCACAAACAAAGCAGAAAGCACTGCTCCTCTAGAAGTCACTACAGAAGCACCTCCAATGTTGTAAGTGCCGCCAGCAAACCTTGTGAGACAAACTTTTCTTACTAGGTTGGGCTCCATGTGAAGAAATTTTCTCCCAAAATTCACAGATTAATCTTTGAGAATTCAGTGTTGCAAATATAGAACCTTAGAGTTAATAAAAACTCACACCTGACATTTCCCACTGCAGCATAGGGGAACTTCTTTTCTGCAGAAAGCATAAATTATAAACTCTGTGTAGCTACATAATCCAAATGAAATATTCTCCCATAACCAGATAATCTCTTTATAATAATTCTTACATGGATCATCCCAGCTATTTTCACAATCATTTTGCCCTAATTTTTATAAGAAGTACAAGAAATTCTTTTCACAGAACTGCTTTTATGATATGCTTTCTAAAGTACATCCACCAAAGGGTTTGGCTCTGCTGGAAATGATGAAAACAAGGGGCAGTATGACATTTTATTTTATCAGAGAAGCAGAAGAACGGCTAATGTTTTGCAGCATTCTAGACCGTATCTTCGGGTTTTGCACTGGCCTCCTGAAGTGGCAATTCCTGCCACTTAAATATCAGTACAAATGTGTCACAACATATTTTCAAGAAGAGCTGGACTTGCTCAAACTCCTTTAACAATACCCATTTCCCCCTAATCGCAGCAATCCTAACTGGAAGCTGATCTGACTTTTGACACACACATTAACAGAAATGGAATCAGAAGCCAGCAGTTTCTCCTTGGCTTATCAACTGCCAAGAACTCAACATGAAGCGCAGGTTTTACACGCTCCAGTGGGCTAGGTGACCTCCATCCTCAGAGCGTGTGAACATGCTGTTCCTGTTACTATTCTCAGAACTGCAATTCCCTTTGTTCCCCCCTTATATAAAGGGAAATTATGATTAGAGATCTAGACAGACCCACAGGCTCAAAAGAGATTGGTAGGGGCAGAGAGGAATGGTTAAGTCTTTCCCTGGACAGCAACACAATTTTCCTGCAAGATCTTTTTAAGTTTTAGAATTCTAAGCTTAGAAAAGAAAGCTTTTTCTGCTGTTTCCATATCACATGGATCCTGTGAAAGCCCTATAACACACTTCCATTTGTATGCTATCCACATATTCCCCAGTCTTCCTCAAGGGATATCATGCTTAGCTTACTCTTGCTCCACATTTATTCCAGAGACAGATGCTATGAGAAACAAGATTCAGGTATAGTGCATTGCCTTGTGCTTTCAAAATAATTCCACATTTGCTACCACTAGGGCTCAATGCCACAAATAACAAGACACCAGATAATTTTAATGATTCAGGCTGTACTTATGGTAATCTACTTTGCCTCTGGAACAAAGATGTCCCACCGAGCATTAGTGGAAGTGCTGCTGCAGAGGGGAGGCTGTGCAGCCAGAGCTGGTCCCTGTACTGACATGGGAGCCCTGCATGTTTCTCTGCATACCTCAGGCCCTTGCTCCAAAACAGTGAAATCTGGAAGGTTTAACCTCCACTAGTTCTGTTCCATCAGCATGTTCACCCCTTTCCATGCATTGACTGACAAAGCAGTGACTGCAAAATTTGTATGTGGTGTTCAGCTGGAGAGTCTGCTCTGGCCCTCACAGACAGCATATTTTTCACTTGCATCACATGCATGTTGTTGGAAAAAAGGTCATGCTTTCATACAAAGAAGTATATTGTTTTTAGACACGTCAGTCACAAGATCCTGCCAGACAAAAGCTCTGCAATGCTATCTCTGGTTAGGAACATTCCTATTCACTTTTTCATTTCAATTAACAACATGCACCCCATGGAATGCACACCTCCTTCTGTCCCTCTCCCATTTCTCAGGTCAGTCTGCTCAAACAGCTGCTTGGATGCTTGGGTTCTGCAAACTTCAGAAATTTTATAATTTGTCTTTTATTACACATCAAGCTACTTGCAACAATTGATAATGAAGTAAGTTTGATATTACAAATTAGGCTCTACAATTGAGTCATAACCAATGAGGATAAGACCCATGAGTATTAAATTATAAGTACTTTCCTCTACTATGTTAAACACTATAGGTAAAAGCCTTTTTAATCAGAGATTTCTAACCAAGCATCCCCAGGTGCTTTCCTGTAGTTCAACCCTTAACCCGTACTGGTACATATTCCTCACTAGGTGCAGGGCCCTACACTTACCTTTGTTGAACTTTATTTATTACTTCATTTTTATCCCCTTACCTTCTCTTCTCTAACCTTCATGCTTCAACAACCTACAAAAAACTGCATTCCTAGAACTAGCTGACTTAAAACATGGGAAGTCCCATCTGCTTCCCTTGTCCTATCATTAGTCTGCTGTAAGGCTGGTACATCAGCCGAAGAGTGAAATGGGAACAGTTCATTGTCTGGGGACATGACTTATGTCATGACTACTAATGAAAGAGCTTAGGCAAGTGTAAATCATTCTCTTCTGAATTTACAAATATGTGCCTAACCAACAGGTCTTTTTCAATACTGCAGTACACTGCAATGTGCTCTTCTGCAGGAACTGCAGTACTCCCTCACTTTAAGGAAAAAACAACAGTTTCCTAAATCTGAGAACACCACCACAGAGATGAGCACAGAAACTCAAAAAATGTCAAATTACCATAGTTAACTATGCAAAAAAAAGTGAAATGACAAACTGATGAAGACACAAATATAAATGCATTTAAGGCAGCTAAAGATGTTGATCCGCCAGGTAAAAAAGATCTACTGCCCAACTGTAAGACATCTGTTTGAAAGAAAGGAGCATGAGAGACCACCACCAAAGCATGCTATCTCATCCCAGCTAAAAAGCTCTTGCAATACCTGCAGCAAACTTGATGAAAAAACAGAAACCACCATGCCCCAAATTCAGCGGGGGATAGGGAAGGAAAGAAGAATTAGATCAGCATAAGCAACTCTTGACTTCGATGCAAGAACCAAGTTTAATTTTCATCTGGGACAACATACAGACAAAAACATGACACAACAAGTAACCTAGGTAAACATTTTGCTTGGATATAGGTGTACTAAATCACTAACCTAAATTCCCATGCAATCAGTAAAACATGCAAGAGGTCAATGATCATTAGAATATTGCTCTCTGCTTGGCTTAGGAAAAAAGATTGTCTACGGGATTTATAGGACTGAATGCTGCAGAGCCCAAAAGATAGGTCCCATATAAATGGGAGTTGGCTCAGAAAGGAAACGGAAAGAAACTAAGAAAAAGCAGTGTCAGATAAGCATGAGTCAAGACACCATACCACATCCAAAGAAGAACAATCCATGTCTGATGGTGCTGGATGCTGAATGAAACATCAGCTACTCAGAAAACCTCTAACACAGACTATTCTGGATGCATGCTAAGGAAAGAGCTGAAGTAGGTTTGTTCTACCTGCTTCAGCACTGCACACAGAGTCTAAACAATGTGTTCTGGTAGGCAGATGGTGCTGGGTTACAGGAGTCAGTTGGGGGGCAGTTATTTGACAGCAAACAACTTTGTTCTATTAGAACAAAGTTCTATTTCTGCAGTAGAAATTAGCAGACTGAGGAAGAATTTAAATATGTTTTAGCAATGTAACTGGTTCACAGCAGAGGCTGCATCTCCGCTAGACAGCTTGCCAATAAAGCTGGAATACCTTTTTAAAATTAAACAAACCGTACTCCCCCTTTTCACTTCTATATAGGAAACAAGGTCTTACCCATCTTTAAAAAGCCAGGGCTCTTCCCAACAAAAGCAATGTGTGCTACCTTCAGCTTCACTAAAAATACACTTTTCTCAGTCCACAACTGAGTATAACTCACCTAGTAAAAGCAGTTGGGATGCAGTCCTAATACTCGGCAGGTATTTAGGAGAACATTTCTTTTAAAGAAGTTTCCTGATGTGGTAAACCTTGCTATCCTGTGAATTGGTGATGGATTGGTGTCCAAAAGTTGAGCAGATTTACTAGCAATTACTCTTCAAAATTAAGCAAATTTCCACCTACAATTTCATTCACTCCAACTCAGTAATCCTCACAAACAAACCAATGAAGCAAATGCTTGCTTCTGATTGCTTACCACAAAATGGACACCAATCCATTGCACAAGATGACACTAAAAGTCAAAGACTAATGGTCAGACTACAAAGGCTTTGAGCAGGATTGATGAATTTACTAATGGCAAGTGGCTGCATCACAACATCACTTTTATAGTGACAGATGCAGAATAACCTTGGGAGAACCTTATACTCAAATAAAGTGTGAGGGGAAAGTATAGACACATTTCTACAGACTGCCGTGGAAGGTGACAAATAATTGATCTACGCAGAAGCTGAAAGGCAACTACTCCTGCCAAGGTCTTAAAATGTCTGGAAAAACAGGCACACCATCATCACTGACTGACTAGAAATCCTGCCATTAGCCAGCTTTTAATCCTCTACCCCACAGATCAAACTGGTGATGGGGTCTCCTCTTCTATCCTTATCAAGTTGAGGGTTCAATTTCACCAAACTAAAATGCACCTCCAGACATGTCACAGCCCTGTTGGTAAGCTGGAGCTTTTCTGGAATGAAGGCTTTCAGAATTTAAGGCACGCCTTGTTCTCCTCTCTCACCCTGAAATTTTGCTAATTTTGTCTTTTTACAGACCTGCCACTACCTACTGGCAGAGAGCGGATATGGCTACATCAGCAGCAGAAATTGCTGTCTGAGTAGGTATTAGCATCAGGCCACAGGTAACAATCTCTGGGGAATGATGGTAGAATCCCAAGAGTGGGCTGTGCAGATTTAATTGTTCATAGAGTTCATTACCCCCTTTTAAATACCTTTCTTCATTCAGGAGGAGATTTCCAAATACAACTGACAGAACAACTGTAGTCAGGGCTTGTACAAAGAAGGAGAGAAGAAGGAACAATGTTCCTGCAAAGACAGTGCCAGCCAGAACATGCCCCTAAATCCTGACAGGTCATCCTCCATATACAACAACACATCCCTCACCACCTTCATTTGGGACCCTGTGCTGGATCCCACTGCTGGAGTTTCAGCCTGGCCTGGGGTGGTAACGAAAATATTCCTGTACCTCTGCACCACAGGCCTGATATGGGACAGGGAAGTGTCAAGACAGAATCCCAATAAACTGAAGTATTCAGGGACGCAGTCTTTAGGCCAGTGCTATAGATGACATGATAGTGCATTAAAAAAAAGCTGTAAAATTAAAAGTAGCACTATCTGAAATCTTTTTCAGGACCCACAGTACTGCAAAATTACAAATCTCATGTACTGTAGGCATTTACAAAATGTAGCTGTGTAACCCCTGGGCTACATTACAATGAATATATATAAGGATGACATTTTCATTTTAGAAGCTTTTCCATCTAGAAAAATGAGGGTTTTGTGTACCTGCACTATAGACCTAATGTTATATTAGCATACTATTTGTAAGCTCTACAGGTATAGCTTTTCTTTCGGCTTTAGTTACTTTTGGTTTTCTGTTCTTCAGATTTGCCTCATTTTATGGCGAGATCTTAGCATGCAGTACAACTTTCTTAAGGTGAGATAGGCAGTATTTTGCAGAAATAAAGAATGCAGATTTTGTAAGGATGCTGAGCACTCATTCTCTCTGCTGACTTAAATTGCAGTTTGTTTTTTAAACACTAAGTATCTGGTAAATAATGTAAGTTACTTTATATTCTCTTCTGACGTTATAAAACAAAGCTGTAAAGAAATGCATCTTCTGTACCTTCAATTTTTCTGAAAATTTTACCCCTTCAGGACTGGTGCAGATTTAGCATCTCAGCTGAAGAGCCAGCAGTATCACTGTAGGATTTGGCTGAACAAAATCCTTAGTTTGTCTGCCATCATCATAACTAGAGCTCCCAGCCTGAGGCTCCTGCTGGCAAGGAATCAGGCCAGACACGATGCTTCAGACCGAGATATAGGAACTACCAGCCCAGTTTCTCTGGAAAAAGCTCCCGTTTTTCATGTGGGCTGAAAACTGGGAAACTGAAATACTGCATTTCTGCTGTTTTCAGAAAGTGAGCCAAAGTCTTAGAAGTTTGTGTCAAAGCTCCACTGAAGATGCTGCACTTTGACAGATGCATGCTTAGGAAAAGTGGTACTGATGCCATGTAAGGAAAAGCACTTATACTCTACTTTCATTTCTGTGCTAAGAAACTGCCTGTGTTGGTATATGGGAGCAACGTGTGATCCAACACTGTCACCTGTCAGCTTGCCATCACATGCCAGCCAGGGCTTGGTGCATGCTAGAGACATGGGCTCGGGAGGCATCCGTGTTCCAGCAGACTCAAGATACAACCCCACTGCACTGTGCTCAGTACCTTTCATTTTAACAAAGATACTAAGGGTTTGGCAAGAGTTTAGGTAACAATCCAAACCACAGATTTAAAAATCACAGGGAGACTGTGTGGTGAGACTCCAGTGCTGAAAAAAAGATGGCTCTACACACAAGTACAGAGTCAGTCGTTCTTATTTCAAAGGGAATTTTGCTTCTTTTTCATCTGCAGCATTCTCACTGTGCAAGTTTTCCTTCATCTCTCTCCCCCTCTAGTACCTACCACTGCAATAAGAACTTTCTGTTATGAAACCTTCCCAGCAAAAAACTTGCAAGAAAACAAATCATCACAACAAATACACGACCACCAACAGACTGGGAAAAATTAACTAGCTGGAAGTTAAGACATCAAATACCAACTCCATCAGCCAAGTGAGCTATCTACAAAGTGTAGGTGCCCCAGAAATAATGAATTTCAGGCCTCATCACATCCCTGCAAACCCTGAATTGATTTTATCTGGAAATAACCCACTACCCAGCAGCTAAAGAAGATCCTTTCTATGAGTGCAGAAGATCACAACAGGTCAAGTTGGAAATGAACAAAATCTAAGCAGAACAGAGTTCCTGCAGTTGAGCTTGCATCATATTGATAAGGATGACATGACACTAAGCACTAGGAGTAAACAAAACACCCTGTAAATTAGTTTATATTAATTTGAAAAGGCAGACTTTTTAGGATAGAAGCCAAATGTGACCATTATATAAGAATAGAAATGTGGATCAGAACAAATAATGGCATTTTCATGGACAGTCACAACATGAATGTGACCAAGTACCAGTTACCACCCTGTCTTCTCTTCCAGGGTGAAAACGTACAGAATTGTACCACAGTATCAAAATACACAGTGTAATGTGTCTCTCCAAGATTTGAAACACTGGGCCTCATCCCATCTGACAACTGGATGATGTTTAACCAGATTAAACCAGTTTGGCAGGTACTGTATGACATCTTGTCCATCTGCACATAGCAACTCTGTCTCATTAAGTCTTGCGCTGAATCTCTCCTTTGGGTCTGCATCAGTTACCCAGCAGTTCTCAAAACACATTTGTAGAGGTCACAGAGCATCAAGCCAGCTTGTCTGACTTCACAGTGCTTATCCAAACAAGCTGGAAAGAGGAGGAAAATGACCGTCCACCTTCCTAATTTCATATCTCTGCATCCAGTGCAAAGTGTTGGAGGGCACGTATGGCAGACCTGGCCAACATACAACCTGCACACCAAATGCTGCTCAGCTCTGCAATCCCTATCTGACTTGTTATCAGCAGAGAGAAACTTGCAGGAACCAGAGATCATGGTAGGCTTCGTCTAGCCTGTACAAGTTGGGTGCTGCCCTTAGCCTTGCAATGGGAAGCCAATGCAGACCTTGGTGGGACAAGGCTGTCAAAGAGACGATGTTCCCAATCAGGCACATTCGAGTTTTAAAGAGCTTAGTTTTGCAAAAAGTGATGTCAGGTTCTCTATCCCTGCTCTATAAAAAAAACCACTGATTGTTGTCAGGATGTACAGTCAGGAGACACCAGATATTAATGCAATATCACCCCTGACAGAGAGCTGATCAATAAATAGTGCAAATGTCAGCAGCAGGTCTGGAGGGTGGAAGGGTTCAGAAAGGTTTCAGACTGCTTTCCAAGAAATGTATAGCTGCTACATGCTGAAGAGAAGCCAATTTTAATTTTGAAGATGGGGAGACCAGCAGGCCTGTCAGATGGTTTCCAGGCAGATCAGCAGCAGTTGTCCTGGAATTCAGTATAAAGACATCAAAAGCTAAGATGACACTTTATCTGTCAGATGAACAGACATTCAAAAAGCATGCATGCTGGTCAACAACACAAAGTTCAGGATTTTGAGCAACGCCTAGCTTCACAAACCTCATTTCAAGACCTGTCACGCACTGGCCAGCACTGAGAGGGGAACAGTGCTTTCCTGGGACACCCTGCTCCCATTGGAACAGGATGAAAATATATTTAATCTAGTGCATACTCTATAAATCAAGCAAGGGACCTCTTCTTTGTTTGCTTTTAGCAGGGAATAATGCTTAGAAACATTTTTTAATATATCGCTTCAGTGGCAAGTCACAATGACTTTTAGGTAGCATGTGAAAAACAAACTTTTACTTCAGCTTTCTGGATGTGGAAAAGAGTTACAGTTGCATCTCTCCCTAATATCATTGGAACTGAAAGCTTTTAAACTGGGAAGACAGTAAGTCCTGAGTTGATAAGATTATTCTGTACTTCTGCGCTGATTTTGACAGGGATAACATTCATTTTCTTCACAGTAGCTACTATGGGGCCATGTTTTGGATTTGTGCTGAGAACCATTGATAACATAAGGATGTTTTGGTTATTGCTGGGTAGTGCTTGCAGAATCAAGGCCTTTTCTGTTTCTCACCCCACCCCACCAGCCAGGAGCCTGGGGATGCAGGCAGGCACACAGATGGGACAGCTGACCCCAACTGGCCACAGGGCTATTCTATACCATATGCTCAGCACATAAAGCTGGGGGAAGAAGTAGGGAGATGTTGGGAGTGATGGTATTTGTCTACCCAAGTATTAATCAGGTGTAATGGAGCCCTCCCTTTTTCTTTGGGCATGGTGAACACCTGCCTGCCCAAAGGAAATGGTGAATGAATTCCTTGTTTTGCTTTGCTTGTGTGCATGGTTTTAGCTTTACTTATTAAAATGTCTTCATCTCAACCCACAAGTTTTCTCTCTTTTACTTGTCTGATTCTCTCCCTCATCCTGATGTGGGAGGGAAGTGAGCAAGAGGCTGTGAGTGATTTATTTGTTAACTGGGTTTAAACTACAACCTTAAAAGCACGGAACAGAAGGAAGAGTGACAGACAAATTGTAATTGTAATGGCACAGTGCAGCAGTATTGGCAAGAACTGTGTTACCCAAGCAGATTAATATGGTAAACAGATTTCAAGGATTCTTTCAAGTATCCAGTCCCTATCTGCAAAGTACAAACCGGGAGATACATAGCAGAAGAAACCACCAGAAATGCTGTGCCAAACTTTCTGCATCCTGCTTCTGAGACTATGTCAACATTTCCATGCCTGTGAAAAGATCCTATACACCCAGTCACAGCAATTGTGTGTATAGACCCCCAAACACTCAAGACGCCCAAACCCAAAAGGTTTCACTATGAGCTCCAGCAGCTAGAAAATAACTGAAATCCTGAAGCACAGATTCAGAATATTCTCCTAATGCAAGTGATAAAGCCCTTTATGAAAATTTTCTAATTCTTCCATGTTGAAGGAAACTGTTTCTAAGCTTAGTATCACTGCTGCCCAATCCACCAACCTATCCTGAGACAACTGGGTTGGATCGGAGAAGCTCTTTGGATTCTGCCTCGTTCATGTTCGTGCAAACATGCATGTATCTGAAAATTCCACTCTTCCACTATTAGCATGGACTTTCTAGAAAACACTTAGGAGTATGGTTTTGTCTGGCAGCAGCTTTTTCAAACTTGCTACTTTCACTACTATGCCTGCAATAAAACAAATAAAGATGCCCATTCTTGTCACATTTGTTGTGTCTTATATATAAAAACCACCAACAATAACTAGGGAATGTAACAAGCCCACATCAGCTTCTATGGACAGTTTTTTGCCCTACCACAAAAGTTTGAAGCCAAAGAAACGACACTGAAAAAACCCAAACCCAAATCAACCCAAAATGAAACAAAAAAACCCCACAAAACAACAACCAAAAAACCACCCCAAAACAAAAACAACCAGAACCAACCCAAACTAAGCATATTTTCAGACTTCATCAACACTCCCACAATAAGAGAAATGTTTTTCTTGCCACTGAGGGATACTTTCTGTAGACCTTTTCTGTTTACAAGACATTTATTGTGCTCTCAACTTCTTACAAACACGAGCTGCTACAAGGAACTGAGGATCTGTTTACATCAACTCTAAATAATGCATGGTTTGATATATTAGAAATCTCGGAAGTGCTTCAGTGCTAGCATAAACCTGACAATAACCAATCCTCACCTGCTGCCAAAAGGAACCGGCCAAGTATTTCATTAAAGTTCTTTCCACCTTCTCAAACAATTCATAGGCCTGTCTCACACAATCAGATGCTGAGAGGGGAACCACTTACTCCAGGTGCCAAAACGAACCAACACCTTGAGCAAGCGAGCCCATTATCAAGCTTTCACTTTAATGCCAAGATGAAATGTATTTCAACAGGTCCCAGGTTACTAATAATACACCTCCAGGCAGAGACTGAGGAAGACAGGAGTAAGGAGAGGGGAACACACAAGATAACCTCTTCTAGGTATAAAACAGAAATGGACAAACAAATTCAGGCGTCCTGTGGCAGGCAGATGGGGCACAAACAAGCCTGTAGCATTGGAGCAATGCAGCTACATGCTCATAAGAAGTCTTGCACTACTTGATGATGGCCTAGCATCTCCCCTGGCTGCCAGCCAGTTGGCCTTCCTTCGTAACTCATTTCAGAAGCTATCAAAAGCCCAGGATCATTCTACCTGCCCACTTATGCATCTGCAAAGTCCTGTGGGTGTGCAGACTTCCTTTTCTGCAAAAATTCCCCAGGGTCCCATGTAGTAGTGTAACCATTATCTCGGGCTCTTCACTGCTCATTAATTGAGTAATTGTGTCTACGACGTGAAAAAACATCCTGATACGAAATAGACATGCCATGGCAAGCATCAAACCCTCACAGATTGCTTTTCTTACACAAATAATTTTATTAAGCAAAGCTAATTTGACAGAGATGTTTCTTTGCAGAACACCTGGACTTTACACAAGCATGTCCTCACTACAGCTTAGTGTCGAGAGGAGGCCATAAAACCATCCTCAGAGAAGGTCCTGCGGCTTCACCGCGCGTGTAACTTCACACCCACCCCGGGAAGCATCTCCCCGCAGCTCCCAGCTCGGGTGGGCACAAACACCGCCCGATTCCTCCTCAGAGTTCACC
>VWZU01004643.1:0-22413 GCA_013397095.1 Sterrhoptilus dennistouni
TCTCAATCTTGGTGTTGCGGAGGCTGTCCCCGTGCCGGCCAGCCGTGCTCTGGAGCTCTTCATACTATGGGCATGGGGACAAAGACACCCATCAAGGACACAACTGACAAAAAATTCACGTGTTTCCCATGCTCCAGGAGCCTCAGCCCCCTCCCAACTCACCAGGCCCTGGTACCAGGCCTCAGCCTCAGCCCGGCTGCTCTGGGCAATCTGCTCATACTGGNCACACCTGGTGAAAATTTTGCCCCCCCCCCCCAGAGAAGGGAGAGCTCCTACCTCCTCGTACATGCACCTCAGGAAGTTGATCTCATCTGTCAAAGCTCCCACCTTGGCTTCCAGCTCAACTTTGGTCATGTAGGCACAGTCCACATCCTAAAAGAAAGATCCCAGAAATCGACCATGGCTTCCTCTCATCGCACAAGAGCTGTTAGCTCTTCCTCTTTGGTTCTGCCCATCTTGGAGCTGAGTCCTTCCCGCGTCTTTACCTCCTGTCCCCCCTCACCCTATCCCTGCTGGTGTCTCCAGACTCACCTTCTTCAGCACCACAAACTCATTCTCGGCAGCTGTGCGACGGTTGATCTCCTCCTCGTACCTGTGGTGGGGGCAGGACAAGGTGAGACTCTGGGACCCCTGGATACTTCACCCACAGGGTCTCTGCAGCAGCTCTGCTCTCCCAGCTGGTCCCTCTCTGTCTGTCCCCACACTCACTTGGTTTTGAACTCCTCCACGTACTGCCTCATGTTCTGCAGCTCTGACTCCAGCTGGCTCCGCTGCCCCAGCAGAGAGTCCAGCCTCCTCCGCAGGTTCTGGATGTAAATTCTCAAAGATCACATCCAGGTTCTTCCTTGGCCCTGATGGCCCTTGCTGCTGGAGCAGCTCCCACTTGGTGGAGAGCACCTTGTTCTGCTGCTCCAGGAATCGGACCTACAGCCAACAAAGGGTGTGTGAAACATTCACCAGAGAGACATCCCATTGCTCAAACCTTCTGGGAGCTTTGGGAGGCCATGGGAGTAATTCCCCAAAACCTTAACAGGACCATTGCTTGCAAGGGCAAAATCCCTCCCTTTTTTCTCCTTTTTTTCCCTATTATACTTAAATTCCTCCTTTTTTCTCCCCCTGTATTTCTGCTTTGTTTGTTTGTTTGTTTGTTTGTTTGGGGGGGGGGCATGGGGCAGCTATTAAAATACTTCCATTCCAATCTTACAAATTATTTCCATCACCAGTCGGATTTTTGACATTAATTTTCCAGACTATCAGATCCTTTTTGATCTTCTAATGAATGAAATCCCATTGGTCTCCATATTCAAGAATATTCCTCTTATCAGACAGAGAAATTATTCCATATACACGTCATATATTTAAAAAACATGGAACACACTTATAAACAACATTCTCCCAGTTCAGATAATTTGAAGGGAACTTGTCTGCACTTAAACTGAAACAAGAAACAGTTGCAATTTTTTAAAAAATTCATTCCTAGATTTTAAGTTCCTTGAGAAAAAATTATCCCAGGAAAAGGACAGACTTAAAGAACCACTTCGGTCACTGAGTATATCCCCATCCCTTTGGCCTGTCTGCACTGGAGAGAAAACAAATGTGCATCCACCAAACCTGGAGAAAGTTGTTCAGTTTCTCTGTGGATGCTAAATTTTGACACTTCCTCAGGAGGAAACCAGATGGAACCAAATGGAAACAATCACAACTCAACAGTGAACTGCAAAGGATAATATTTCCCTCTCCAGAGCACAAGGAATTTCTGCAGTTTTCCCATTCCCAAGCAAATCCAGCTCCAACCTCTCACCTTGTCAATGAAGGAGGCAAACTGGTTGTTCAGAGTCTTGATCTGCTCCTTCTCCTGGCACTTCACTTGCTGGATCTGAGGGTCAATGTCAACGTGGACTGGCCGCAGGAGGGTCGGGTCCACCTGCACTGGCTGGATGCCTCCAGGGAACCCGGGGCCACATCTGACGGAGCCACCAAAAGCGCCCATTCCTCCACCAATGACACCTCCTCCAATGCAACCAAATCCTCCTGGGAATCCTCCACCAAAGCCACCAATTCTACATCCATAGCCATTGCCATAAGAGCTGCCCATGGAAATCCTTGTGCTGCCTCCCAGGTTGTGGAGGCTCCGGCTGCTGAATCCTCCACAGCGTCCGCTGCCACCTCCGTACCCACGGGATGTGGAGAACGAGCTGTAGCTGATCCTGCTCCGGCCGCTGCCTCCAAAGCCACCACCAACAGCAGAGCAGGAGCTGAATCCCCTTTTGCTCCCAACTCCGAAGCTCCTGCAAACAGACTGACGAGACATGGCTGGTTTTCCTCAAAAGAGCCAAGAATGGAGAAGCTGAGGAGATCAACAGAGCTGAGCTGGTGCTGTGGGCTGAGAGAAGTGCTCAGAGTCTTCTCTGGCTCCACAGCTCCAGGCATTCCCTTTTATCTGCTCCTGGAGGTGGGCTGGGACAGCTTGGGTGTGAAGAGGAAACAAATTTACTGTCTTCATCAGCTTGGTGCGGTTAACAGATTTTTGCCAAATTGGTGACTCCACCCAGAAATCCGCTTCGCCGTGCAGAAGGAAAAGCAGAAGCACCGAGGTAAGTCTCTGTGAGTAAGTGGACTCCCATATCTTTATGTCATCTGGAAAAATATGTTTTACAATGATGTTGTCATGTTCTTCCCTCCTCCCTACCTGCTCCTAACGACTCCACAGGTTGTCTGACTCCAGACTTTTTGCCTGACACTCCACACCAGGCAAGGATTTGGGTGAAATCCAGATAGAATGAAGCTTTCACAATTCCCCCAAGCACACCCCTAATCTCCTTGTTAAGCAGAAAATTCCTAATGACTTTTCAAGTGGAAAAATGCTGCATCATGAACATTTAACAGGGGTCAGCATTTCTGTTTTATCTGGAAAGGAGCTGCTTAGTTCCTTCCTAAGAGTATCAGGTGGGATTTTTCCCTCCAAAATGTGTCCCACAAAGTCTGAGACAGTAGGTCCTGGGATTCTGAGCACCAGAGCAAGAGAACAAGGATGTCCAACTGCTTACTTGTGCTTTTACAATGGCCACAGGGATTGTCAAGCCACAGAGGATGGAAAGGATGCTCCAGGCAGTAGATGTTGTAATGATGACTGACAATGTTTAATTTCATGCACCAGCTGCCCAGCAATGGATTCGGACACTCACATGATGGACATCTTGCGGGTGTATTGTGAGCCTCACTAATGAAATAAATATTTTAGTTAAATTTAATAATTTTATTGGTAAAAAACATCAACATTTGCTTCATTCTTATTTCCTGAAAATAATGAATAAAAATCAAGGGAAATATATATATTTTAAAGCACTTCAGTAGTCAAAAAATACCCTGTTTTTAAGCTTCCCAGTTGCTTGTGTTGAGTTTTCATGGTAACACAGGAGATTTGGGCAAGTAAATGTGGTTTGAAAGCATCCCTAGGAATCCACTAGTGGCCATAGACACCACAAACACTTAGGAAAACCAGCCCAGAAAAACACTTCCAAAAACCACTGGAGGAATCAGAAACATGAATGTTATTAATTGTCACTGGGATGGAGCTTCTGGAGCCACAGACTCTGGAATGAGAGGGAGGGAAGGATGTTACCTTTGACAGGAATTCACCTATTTGCCAAGATTATCCCACCCTTAGGGACTCAGCAGTTATTTGGCAGTTGAAGGATGCAGCAGTTGGCCAAGGATTATTCCACCATTAATGGACTAAACAGTTGGCAAAGGGTTATCCCACCCTTGGGGGACACAAGTCATGGTTGGCAAAGGGTTATCCAGATGTGTGTTCCTGCAGCTGGAGAATGCACAGCACCCCCACAGCATGGAGGGGACACCTTCCCTTCCAAAAGCAGCTGCAATCAAGATGGGCTGGTTTCTCCATGGTCATCTCCCAGATGGAGATTTAAGCTCTCCAGACCATCCTGCAGCCCAGCACACTCGCTCGTGACCAGCATCCCGAGGGACATGCAGAGTGGCTCAGGTTTAGGTAGAGAAAACAGGTTGTCACTTCTCCTGGCCTCCCTCCCAACTGCCAAACCCATGCTATGAAGGCACCAGGACTTCACTGGAACATCCCACGAGGAGATTCCACAACGAGGAGGAAGATCTGCAAAGTCAGCCAGATGCCTGGGTGCTGACCACACTCAGCTCCTGCAGATAAGACACCCAGACTGAGTCACCCTGACGTCTTCAGACAAGATGTGCAGATTATCCCAAACCTGGAGTCGCCTGAGCCTTCTCCAGGTAAAACTCGACAGGCAGCTGGGCTCCAGCTGTGCCCTCAGATCTCTTGCGCAAGGAGCTGCGCACAGCAGAATCATCGACATCAGGGAAAAGTGAACTCGGCAGAAAACGTGGATGGAGACCAAGCCACGCTCCGGCTTTAAATCCAACCCAGCCAAGAGCACAGAGGAGGTGTCGCAATGACTCTTCACAGCAGCGCTACAACGCCATGTAAAGTTCATTGTAAAGTTTAGAAGAAACAGGCTTTTAAAATTAAACACTGAAACAGGTGATTAAGCACCAAAACAGGTGACTCTTGCCCCAAGCCAAACCTCAAACTGCTCCTGGCACAACACCAGCTTCACACAGGCATTGCCTACTCAGCATCTTTATTTGGGCCAAACCCAGCCACAATCCCAGCTCCAGCACCCTTCAAAGTACGGAGAACTCCCTTTTCTAAGAGCTCACTTTCCTGAACCTCTTCCTCAGTCTGCAGCTTCCTGACCCACTCTGAGAATACCAGCAACTCCCAGAGGCTGTTGTGGGACTCTTGAACCACCACTGACAGCATTTTCTGCCTCTTTGATCTCTCCGGGTGGTGGAGGAACCACAGCACAGCTCAGATTGAACACTCCAGACTCCCCTCCCAAATCCCCTCCTGAGCTCCTCCAAATCTCTCCCTCCTGCTCTTGGAGCAAGGATGAGCCACTGGGGAGTTAACCAGCTTCTCACGGAGAGGATGGTACCTGAGCTCATGGATGGGGATGAATCACACCTTCCCAGCCCATCATGTTCCCACGGCTGGTCGGGGATGGTACATGGCTCTCCAGTGCTCCCACTGCTCTCTGGGTGCCAAGCTGTGCATCCCACCTGGCCATCCCACAGCCCAGGTGTGCACCAGATGCAAGTACTGGACCAACATCCTGATCCATTGTTATCCGTGTTCACCAGCTCTCCCCCCAAGGGGCTCCTACCCTGCCACCCCCTCATCACAACCTGAAGCCCATTCTGAGGCAGGAAACTCAGGTGAGACTGATCCAGTGTTGGCTCCCACCTGCTGCTGCTGATTCTCATCATACATTGGCCCCTGTGGGTCTCTGCTGGTCTGGCCACAAGGCACTGGGAATGTTCCTGCCTAAATCCCAGGACACAGGTTTCAGCAGACCCTTTGAGCTTCCAAAATCCAAGCAGGATTGAGAAAGTCCCCGTCCTAGAACTTCAGGAATTGGAGTGTTGCCACATCTGGAGAAATGGGACGCAGGCACTGAGGCACTCAGTGCCTTTGTGTGCCTAAAGCTGAGCCCAAAACACTGGGATTGGGCAGCCTGTATTAGCTCAGTGACTGGGAAGATACTGGACCCCTTTGTGCTGGAGGTATCCAGACCCAACAACTGCAGAAATCTGCTGGGGGAATGTCCTAGGGTGATTCTATGATGCTTGTAGCCCAGTCATCTGTTCTGTTTGTGCTGTATATTGAGTTCTGTGCCTTTAAGTCTGGTTCTGAGGGAAAGCAGGGAAAGAAGACATGTGGATTTGTTTTGGAAAACAGCATTCACTCCTCTGCATTTTCTTCTTCCTTGGGACAATGTTGTTCATCAGAGGCATGGACAGTGGCCAGACAGAAATGTTTTTTGCTTTTAGTTAGTTTAGCTAGCTGAGGCAGAGAAGCTCCCTGGACTGTTTTTTTCTTTTTTTTATTGGGATTGTTTAAACCTGTCCTAGACTGAAAAACCCAGAGGAGCACAGGGATCTTGCGCCTGTGGCCCACTGGACCTGGACCTTGGCACTTTCCAGCGCCAAAGGGACTCGGACTGATAAGAGACTGAGAGAGCTGAGCTAACTCCTAGCAAGGACTTCTCTCAGTTTTGCCATCTCTCTTCAGAGCAGCAAGAGGTTTTGTTGTTTCATGTTATTCATTTCTATGCTTGTGGGCACTTTGTTTGTTAAATAAATATATTTTTTTCCACTTTTCTCCGAGGAAGTTCTTTTCCCAGACCAGCTGGGGAGAGGAGCCATTTGGGTTTGCTTTCCAGACGAACCCCATTTCAGGGGTTTTCTCCCACATTTGCCCTAAACCAGGACAGGGAATAACTCTGCAGGACTCCAGGGATGAACTGAGTGAAGCAGATGCCTAAAAATTGAGCAGGCTCCTGTACTCCTCAGTTTGGTCTTCTGCTGGCTGAATTACTGAGCATTGTATGAACTGAGCATCCAGCACGACCCCCTGGAATTGTGCCTTCAGGTGAGAGTCAGTCATCACCTGAGCTGGGGCTCCTGCCCTAGTCCACCCCCACATGTTCAGCTCCATCAAAGCACAGGCACAACGCACTGAGCAAAGAATGGCTCTCAGCTTCACAACAGGCTGCTTCCCCAAAGCACGAACCACCCTGCCCAGAGTGGCTTCTGAAGCAGTGACACAATAACATCGTGAATGTTCTCTGCAATTTATTGGGAATGGCAACATCCCGGGAAGGAGGGCAGGACACACACAGAGGAAGGGAGGTACGGACACAGAACAGGAGGAGAGAGGAGGAAAGACGGGTTTTATACACGTTTGCCACAAGAAATGTACAACACAGCAAGGAAGGCAGAGCAACCCCTCCTGCCAAGGCAGCTCCCGGTGCCGGGACACCCACGGCAACGCCACCAAAGCCCCGGGTGGGAACAGGAGCTGGAATGAGCTGGGTGGGAGGGACAGAGTTCATCCCATTGCAGGACACCGGAGTTGAGCTTTGGGAGGCTGGGCTGCTGTCAGGAGGAGAGAGGAGGTGCTTCTTTCCTTGTCAGCATTCGGAGCTCAGAATCTCACTCCCGAAGATTTGACCGAGGTGGTGGTGACGCATCTCCGCACGGAGGAGGATCCCCCGCCAGAGCCGCACATCCTTCCACTCCCAGAGGAGAAGCCTCCGCCGTACATTCCTCCCCCCATCCCACAGCTGCCGCCCATGCTGCCTCCTCCAAAGCTGCTGCCTCCTCCACAGATGCCGCCTCCTCCCATTCCTCCTCCCATGCCGCTGCCGCCTCCAAATCCTCCTCCCATTCCGCAGCTGCCGCCTCCGAATCCTCCTCCCATGCCGCTGCCTCCGAATCCTCCTCCCATGCCTCCTCTGCCTCCAGAGACAGTCGTCCTGCCCACCACGGCTGGAAGAGAAGAGCAGGTTACTCACCTGTAGCCCAAAAGAACAAGTTCTACCCCTTCTGAAGGACCCCAGGGCAGATACTTACAGACATTGACGTTGGACATGCTGTCGTTGCACAGCCTGTGAGGGAAAATGGGACCAGTTATTCCTCTTGGAAGTGCATGGCTCTTCAGCTGAGAATTTCCCTTTTTTGTACAAGTTTATATTTCTTAATTATTCTTTAAAAAATTAGCAGTATTCAATATTTTTTTCAGAATTTTCCAATTATTCTTTCAAGAAATGAGCAATCTTTACCTTCACATTCTTTTAAAATGGAAAACCTGTTTAAGTATGTTTATGCTTAATATAATTGTTATATACTTGGAAATTAGAGCATCAATGACACAAAATCAATCTGTAGTGTGGATTCAAGGGTTTTACCCACACATCGTATAATCTGTCCAGAATTTAGTCAAATAGATTCCAATCAAGTACCTGTTCTCTTCCCCCTCCAGCAGCTTCCTGTACATGGCAATCTCAACATCCAGTGCAATTTTGGTGTTCAGCAGCTCCTGGTACTCCTTCAGCAGGCGAGCCAGCTCCTCCTTGTCCTTGTTCAGGGCACATTCCAGCTCTTCCAGCTTCCTCCTGGCATCCTTGATGGCCATCTCCCCCCTCTCCTCAGCCTCTGCGATGGCTGACTGAAGCTGCTGGTTCTGAGGAAAAGAAAACCAGTATGTGAGATTCCTTCTCCCCTCCCTCTACTGGAGTGTCCTCATAGCACAAACTGGAGAGAAAACAGACAAAAAAAATCCATCTCCTCTAAAGGGCATGAATTTTTATGACTGCATTCCCTCTCACCACCCAACCCCATCCTGACCCAGCACTCAGATGTCACCCAGCAAGGTGCTGATGGTCCCTTACCTGCTTCTTCACGTTCTCAATCTCAGCCCGCAGCCTCTGGACATTCCTGGTCAGCTCCTGGATCTCCATCTTGGTGTTGCGGAGGTTGTCCCCATGTTTTCCAGCAGTGTTCTGGAGCTCTTCGTACTATGGGCATGGGGACAAAGACACCCATCAGGGACACAAATGACAAAAAACTCCAGTGATTCAAACAGTGAGGACTATCCCAGGAACCTCAATCCCCTCCCAACTCACCCGGCTCTGGTACCAGGCCTCAGCCTCAGCCCGGCTGCTCTGGGCAATCTGCTCATACTGGCGCCGGACCTCCTCGATGATGCTGTCCAGGTCCAGGTGCCGGTTGTTGTCCATGGACACCACCACGGACAGATCCCGGCTGATTGTCTGCATCTGGGACAGCTCCTGCAACCAACACATGAGTCAGAGGCACCATCTGATGATGGGGAGCAGCAGCTCCAGGCAACCTCTCCAGATCAAAACCACAAAGATTCCTCAGTGTCCTTGGCCACCACACCCTCATTAAAACCTCACCCAGGGGAAGGGAGAGCTCCTACCTCCTCATAGATGCACCTCAGGAAGTTGATTTCGTCTGTTAAAGCTCCCACCTTGGCTTCTAGCTCGACTTTGGTCATGTAGGCACTGTCCACATCCTAAAGGAAAGATCCCAGAATTCGACCACGGCTTCCTCTCATCGCACAAGAGCTGTTAGCTCTTCCTATTTGGATCTGCCCATCTTGGAGCTGAATCCTTCCCACGTCTTTACCTCCTGTCCCCCCTCACCCTATCCCTGCTGGTGTCTCCAGACTCACCTTCTTCAGCACCACAAACTCATTCTCGGCAGCTGTGCGACGGTTGATCTCCTCCTCGTACCTGTGGTGGGGGCAGGACAAGGTGAGACTCTGGGACCCCTGGATACTTCACCCACAGGGTCTCTGCAGCAGCTCTGCTCTCCCAGCTGGTCCCTCTCTGTCTGTCCCCACACTCACTTGGTTTTGAACTCCTCCACGTACTGCCTCATGTTCTGCAGCTCTGACTCCAGCTGGCCTCGCTGTGACACAATTGATTCCAGTCTCCTCCGCAGGTTCTGGATGTAATTCTCAAAGATCACATCCAGGTTCTTCCTTGGCCCTGATGGCCCTTGCTGCTGGAGCAGCTCCCACTTGGTGGAGAGCACCTTGTTCTGCTGCTCCAGGAATCGGACCTACAGCCAACAAAGGGTGTGTGAAACATTCGCCAGAGACATCCCATTGCTCAAATCTCCTGGGAGCTTTGGGAGGACCAGGGGATCTCTCCCCATCTATGTCTCATTCAGGCATTCAAGCTCCTGAAGTGCATGAGAAGTATTATTTAATTTATTTTTTATTAGACAATTAAGTTTTGAGTATTTTTATACTTCTCCCTTGGGGACAAAGAGATGTTGCCAGTAGAAAATACCATCCCAATTTTCTGTAGCATCAGGGTTGGACTTTGACATCATCTTTCCAGCACTGAAGTCAAAAAACATGAGGTTTTTATTCCCTAACTGCCCATGCATTCTCTTGGGAGGGATTCTCTATTTCTTCAGCTTCTACTTGAAATGCAAATAATCCAAGAGTATTGGAAAGAGGTTAATGCTCTGAAAATTCTAGAATCAGGCTTTGAGAAGAAAGTCTCATCAAAAAGCAAATTCCATCAATAAGAACTCTTAGGACAATTGAATTTACAATGATGATTTTGCCCTGAATCATCCATAATGCGACTGCAGAATGCCTTGACAAGACAATCCCCAGAATACCCTGCAGGTGTTCTCTTTAAACTTCCATTAGCACAAAACCTCCTCTATTGTTCAGTACTACTTAATAAAATCTGACTAATTACAACTTGATGCTGAGGCATTGGTCTGACAACTCCAACAGCTGTTGATAAAAGCAAAAAAATTCCCATTCCACACCCCAAGGAAGCTGTTTGACATGGCACCTCCAAAAAAGCCCAGTCCTAAACTCTCACCTTGTCAATGAAGGAGGCAAACTGGTTGTTCAGGGTCTTGATCTGTTCCTTCTCCTGGTTTTTGACTTGCTGGATTTGGGGGTCAATCTCAACATGGACCGGACGCAGGAGGTTGGGGTCGACTTGCACCGGCTGGATGCCGCCAGGGAAGCCTGGACCACCAAAGCCACCCATTCCCCCCATTCCCCCACTGCCCATTCCACCACCAAAGCCGCCCATTCCTGACCCACCACCCATTCCACCACCCATTCCACCACAGATTCCACCACCAAAGCCACCCATTCCTCCACCACCCATTCCACCACCACCCATGCCTCCACAGCTCATTCCTCCACCAAAGCCACTCATCCTGCCACCATATCCACCGCCGCTGTAACATCCGCCCATGGCAAACCCTCTGCTGCCCCCCATGCTATGGAGGCTCCGGCTGCTGAAGCCCCCACACTGTCCTCCGCCTCCTCCCCGCGATGAGGAGTATGAGCTGTAGCCGATCTTGCTCCGGCCACCACTGCCTCCATAGCCACCACCAGCAGCAGAGCAGGAGCTGAATCCTTTTCTCCCCCCGGCTCCAAAGCTCCTGCAGACAGACTGACGAGACATGACTGGCTTTTCCCAAGTGGAATCAAAATCCGGAAGAGCAGAAGACCAACTGAGTTGATGTGGGCAGAAGGAAGTCTGCAGAGTCTTCTCTGGCTTCAACAGCTCTGGGAATTCCCTTTTATCCGCTGCTGGAGGTGGGCTGGGACAGGTTGGGCGTGAAAGTGGAAAGCAATTTAATATTTTCATCAGCACAGGGCTGTTGACAGATTTTCCATGAGCTTTGCCATATTTGGGGCTGCCCAGAAACACACCCTGTAATCTAGAGGTGAATAAAACGAGCATCGAGGCAGGTCTCCATGACTAAGTAGACTCTCATATCTTTATGACATCTTGAAAATCAATTTTGTCCATAATTCCCTTTTCTGCAGCCCCTCATTGGATATCCCGCCCTCATTAGTGGCTCCCAATAATTCCAGATAAAGATCTCCCTATCAAAGCTACACAGAAAGGCAAAGTTTTGATGAAATCCCAGCTATAATATGGCTTTCACAATTCCTCACACACACCCTTAATCCCCATTTTATATGTTAAATTGCCTTTGGAGTTTCAGGAGATGTTTCCCAATCCTGAACAGGAATTCACGACACCAAAATTTAAGGAGACTCAGCATATTCTCCTGCTAGAGAGGAAAAATATCTCCTTGGAGCATTTGGTGTCACTACAATGGGAGTGTCTTCTGCCTGTAGACTAAATTCTCTGCACTTGCAACTCCTCAAATCTGAGACAACCATCTGGGGCTTTGGAGGATGCTGAAGCAGAGGGAAGAAGGTGACTGGAATAATCTCACTCTCCTCAGTGTTCTGAGGGTGACAGGGAATGACTGCTTGAGGAAGAATGAAGGGACACATTGGGAACCCTTTGGTGACAATATCAGGGACAGACGAACACTATGGAAGAGGAACGACGGACAGTTCGAAGTGGTGAGGGGTTCCTGCTGCTCTGGTGAATCCCACGACCTCCGATTTACCTGGTTTTTTTTCCAAAAATGAGATGACTGACCTGGAAAAACCTGCTGAGAAATGGAGCTATTACAACCCCCAAGGCACAGTATAACCTTTTGCTTCCAGATAATTTATTGGGAAAGGAATGTGGTTTAAGAATGTGGTTTAGAAATGTATTTTATAGGACATGTCTAAAATAAACCCTTTTTTTGTGTGTGTTGCATGTAAATGAAATTTTAATTATTTAAAGATAATACAAATAATATCAGTGTGTTCCAAAAAAAGTAGATTCTATTTTAAAAGGAAGCCGAGTCTGTAAATACTATTTAAGAGGCATTCTAAAGGTTTTATTTACCTGAATATTATTGATTAAATACCTGAATCATTTAATGAATTAAATAGAAAATGAATGTTCACATTTTCCTAGAAAACAGCACAACACGCGTAATGAAAATATGACAGAAAATGCCCTTCTAGCCCTTTAAATACTTGAATTTAGCCCTTGAAAAACATGAACTTAAGGCCATTCAAAAGACCTGTGTATGAACACAGACCTTCGGAAGGAATTTTCAGAATCTCCAATGAGATCTGGGCAACTAAATGTGGTTTGAAAGTATCACGAGGCATCAGAAACCAAAATGTCCCTGACCGTTGCTGGGATGGAGGTACTGAGCCCGCTGGTCTGCAGGGAACAGAGTGTAAGGGAGGGGAAGACATCACCCTTGAGGGAGTCAGCAGTTGGCCGAGGGTTATCCCACTCTTGAGAGACTCAACAGTTGGCCAAGAGTTATCCTGTCGCTGTAGGACATAAAAGACTCCAAACATTTCAGAAGGCGAAGAGTATAGAAAAAAAACGCTTTGTTGTCTAAATTTTTACTACCTTTTATAAGGTGTTCCCATACAGACTTAACAAGATTGGTGAATAGGAACGACACCTCTCTAATGCCATTGGTTAAACCAGAGAAACAGCAAAACAACACCTGCAGAAAGATTGTTTTGAGAAAGGAGAGTTGTTTACCAAGATTGTTTTGAGAAAAAGCTTTCTTGAGAAATTTTTCCTTGGGAAAAAGTTAGCAGCTACTAGCAGGCTAAAAATCTCTCAGGACCACATTATCCCACTCCTGAGGAACTTCGTAAGAGTTGGCCGAGGGTTATTCCACACTTGGGGGCTCAGTAACACTTGGACAAGACTTACTCCACTCCTAAGCCCTGGTTGGTCAAGAGTTATCCCACTCTCAGGGAATTCAGGCAAGAGTTGGCTAAGGATTGTCCCACCCATGAGGGGCTCAAAAACCACTTATCTAAGTGTTATCCTACCCTCAATGGACTCAGGAAAGAGTTGGCCAAGGATTATCCCATCCTTGAGGGACAAGGTTATCCACCTTTGAGGAGGACCAGCCAGGGGGACCAGAGTTAGCCAAGGGTTATCCAGGTGTGTGTTCCTGCAGCTGGAGAATGCACAGCACCCCCACAGCATGGAGGGGACACCTTCCCTTCCAAAAGCAGCTGCAATCAAGATGGGCTGGTTTCTCCATGGTCATCTCCCAGATGGAGATTTAAGCTCTCCAGACCATCCTGCAGCCCAGCACACTCGCTCGTGACCAGCATCCCGAGGGACATGCAGAGTGGCTCAGGTTTAGGTAGAGAAAACAGGTTGTCACTTCTCCTGGCCTCCCTCCCAACTGCCAAACCCATGCTATGAAGGCACCAGGACTTCACTGGAACATCCCACGAGGAGATTCCACAACGAGGAGGAAGATCTGCAAAGTCAGCCAGATGCCTGGGTGCTGACCACACTCAGCTCCTGCAGATAAGACACCCAGACTGAGTCACCCTGACGTCTTCAGACAAGATGTACAGATTATCCCAAACCTGGAGTCACTACAGCTGCCTTCAGGTGAGACTCAACACCAAGCTGATCCTTCAGATCTCTTACACAAGGAGTTGAACATGGTAAGATCAACACCAGGGAAAATGTGAACTCGGCAGAAAACGGCAGCCACACTCCGGCTTCAAATCTGACCCAGCCAAGAGCTTCCATCACAGATCTCACACAGAGGAGGTGTTGCAACGACTCCTCACTTGGCACTACAACGCTGTTTTCTGGATTTTAAAGCTGGGAAGAAACAGACTCTTAAGCATCAAAACAGGTGCTTGCCCCAAGCTGGACCTCAAACTGCTCCTGGCACAACAGCAGCTTCTCTGCATCTTCTTGTTGGGCCAAATCCAGACACATTCCCCAACTCTGGCACCCTCTTGCTGGACTCCCAGTGGGAGAATTCTCTCTTCTAAGAAGCCTGTACTCATTCCCTGTTGCCTTTCCTCCTCAGTCTGCAGCTTCCTGACCCACTCTGAGAATACCAGCAACTCCCAGAGGCTGTTGTGGGACTCTTGAACCACCACTGACAGCATTTTCTGCCTCTTTGATCTCTCCGGGTGGTGGAGGAACCACAGCACAGCTCAGATTGAACACTCCAGACTCCCCTCCCAAATCCCCTCCTGAGCTCCTCCAAATCTCTCCCTCCTGCTCTTGGAGCAAGGATGAGCCACTGGGGAGTTAACCAGCTTCTCACGGAGAGGATGGTACCTGAGCTCATGGATGGGGATGAATCACACCTTCCCAGCCCGTCGTGTTCCCATGGCTGGAATCATGGCTCATCCTGATTTCAGGATGAGTCTGGAATCATGGCTTATCCTGGGGCACATGAGTTTGTGGCTGACTGCAGCCAGCAACAGGTGCTTAGCCAGCATCCTGATCCATATTCACCTGCCCTTGCACCACTGCACATGGCAACACTGGTGCCATCTCCTTCACCTAACACAGATCAAAGGCACCTGCACCTGGAGATGATTCCAGAGGAACCTCAGGCAACTTATTTACATTGGTTGGTCCAAGGGGTGCGACACCTCCTGTCTAGTGGAAGGTGTCCCTGTTCATGGCAGGGGGGTGGAATGGCATGATCTTTAAGATCCCTTCCAACCCAAACCATTCCAATATTCAATGATTCCAGATCTCCGACCTGGGCTCTTATTTCTCATTGTTCAGCTGGAGGATCCAGATCCCCACCATTCCAGATATAGGCTTGTGCCTCCAGGTGACAGTCAAGAGCATCATCTGAGGTGGGGCACTTGCCCTGATTCATCCCCACCACTGATCTGTCCCCTCAAAACACAGGGACAGGCAGCAGAACAGCCCCCTCTCCCACCCTGCCCAGAATAGCCGCCAAAGCAACAACACATCATCATCATGAATATTCTCTGCAATTTATTGGGAATGGCAACATCCCATGGAAGGAGGGCAGCCCAGAGAGGAGGGGGGAGGTGGGGACAGTACATTTTGCACTGTGTCAGGGGAGCTGGGCATGAAGGACAATTTTGGTCTCCTTAAGGATAGTCCATGTGTGTTTGAGGTGTCCCAGGTGTCACCGAGAGCTGGGACAAGTGAAATGGAAGCCGAAGCTCCAGGGAAGTTCCTGGTGGCAGCACACCTGGGGCTCCCAAGTGAGCAAAGCTGCCCAGAAGCTCCACCCTGGGCCAGCTCACCCCTCTGGCCACCGCTTGAGATGCCCCCTCCCCAAGGAACGAGCCCTGCTTGCCCCACACCCACCCTGACCCCAAAGGCCTGCAAAGGGAGTAGCAGGATGGACACACACAGAAGCACCCCAGGGACATAGAACAGGAGGAGAGAGGAGGAAAGATGGGTTTTATACACGTTTGCCACAAGAAATGTACAACACAGCAAGGAAGGCAGAGCAACCCCTCCTGCCAAGGCAGCTCCCGGTGCCGGGACACCCACGGCAACGCCACCAAAGCCCCGGGTGGGAACAGGAGCTGGAATGAGCTGGGTGGGAGGGACAGAGTTCATCCCATTGCAGGACACCGGAGTTGAGCTTTGGGAGGCTGGGCTGCTGTCAGGAGGAGAGAGGAGGTGCTTCTTTCCTTGTCAGCATTCGGAGCTCAGAATCTCACTCCCGAAGATTTGACCGAGGTGGTGGTGACGCATCTCCGCACGGAGGAGGATCCCCCGCCAGAGCCGCACATCCTTCCACTCCCAGAGGAGAAGCCTCCGCCGTACATTCCTCCCCCCATCCCACAGCTGCCGCCCATGCTGCCTCCTCCAAAGCTGCTGCCTCCTCCACAGATGCCGCCTCCTCCCATTCCTCCTCCCATGCCGCTGCCGCCTCCAAATCCTCCTCCCATTCCGCAGCTGCCGCCTCCGAATCCTCCTCCCATGCCGCTGCCTCCGAATCCTCCTCCCATGCCTCCTCTGCCTCCAGAGACAGTCGTCCTGCCCACCACGGCTGGAAGAGAAGAGCAGGTTACTCACCTGTAGCCCAAAAGAACAAGTTCTACCCCTTCTGAAGGACCCCAGGGCAGATACTTACAGACATTGACGTTGGACATGCTGTCGTTGCACAGCCTGTGTACGAAATTGGACATTTTAATTACCCAATAAAAGAGAGGTTGTAAAAGCTTTAAACTGTGTTTCCACTATCAAGTAATTTTCCTGGTTCATCCTCCTAAGCCTCTTTGGAATCAATAAAAGATTGAAGGAGGGACGGGGTTGGCAATTCCTCTTTACAATGAGGTTTCTCTAGATTTCAGGTTAATTAAAAACTCAGCAGTGACGGAGATTGGGCACAGCTCTGCCACCCCAAGGGAACCAGTTATTCTAGGGGTCCTGACCCCTAGAATACCCCACACAGCATCAATCGTAACAGCCACCTGTTAGCCCAAAGAATTGGTTTGGGATTACAGTCAATATTCCAGGTGTCCAGTGTAGATCACAACACCCAATGAGAGCTCAGCTGTTTACCTGTTCTCCTCCCCCTCCAGCAGCTTCCTGTACATGGCAATCTCAACATCCAGTGCAATTTTGGTGTTCAGCAGCTCCTGGTACTCCTTCAGCAGGCGAGCCAGCTCCTCCTTGTCCTTCTGCAGGGCGCTCTCCAGCTCCTCCAGCTTCAACCGGGCATCTTTGAGGGCCATCTCTCCCCTCTCCTCAGCCTCAGCAATGGCTGCCTGCAGCTGCTGGTTCTGGGGAGCACACCAGGAGCTTTGTCAGACCTCATTTTGTCCCTAATGATCAGTCCTCAGACCCCCAAGAGGAGAAATCAGGAGGCAAATAAATATCTGCATGAAGTGAACTTGGAGTGATGAAAGGTTTCTGCCCCACTCATGGTCATTTGTGATCCAACCTGCTGCCATCTTTCCCTGAGACACCAACACCAACCAGTCCCTTCCTTTCTTCATGCCCTCGATCTCATCCCCAAGACACCAACCAACCCCTACCTGCTTCTTCACGTTCTCAATCTCAGCCCGCAGCCTCTGGACATTCCTGGTCAGCTCCTGGATCTCCATCTTGGTGTTGCGGAGGTTGTCCCCGTGCCGGCCGGCCGTGCTCTGGAGCTGCTCGTACTGATGGCACCAAGACAGAACAACACATCAGTAACACATTCCTGGTGCCTCTGCGAGATTTGTCCCCACTTTCAAGGGTCAAGTGACGCTATGAGAACCCACTCATCATGCCCAGCTCAGTGTTCAAGGTGGCTCTGGGACTCAGTGATTGGGTTTGAGCCTTGAAATGGATCTTAGTGACGCTAAAAAGCATCTCTCGCCTTCTGAAAAGCCACTTGGGCTGGAATTTTCTCATTGGGCTGAAAAGCCACTTGGGCTGTTTTTATTGAGAGGTTTTGATGCCTTAAGCTTTCATATTGTACAGATTCTGTACTGCATTAGTACGTAACTCTGAACTTCATGTAAAGTGTTAGCAAGTTCTCCTCATGGTTCAGTCAGATAAAACAATTCCTTTCCAGCCTGAGAACCAAGGACACCATTGTAGCTTCAGGCCCAAAAAGTATAAACAACAGTGAACTGAGGAGAGCAAACTGGGAGGATGGAACTTCATAACCTGAAGCTATAATTGGACAATTAAACCCCACTATGTAAATGGACCAAAACTTATAAAAGTGTGAAAACTCGTGACCCATCATCCATCTTGGGTGTAGCCTTGGCTGGGCTCTTGTACTATCCAAGATGTATTCTTTGAAAACCTTTTTAATAAATATGTACTTTATTCTTTTAACACTGTCTAGTCTCTGTCTAGGTAGCCTCTCAAGGCATCAGTTTGTGCCACACACCTTGGTGGGTTTAGCACGCATTGGGAACAGTGAGTCAGGTCCCTCAAAAGCAGCTCAATCCCTCTGGACCTTCCTTGCATCACAAGCTCTAGCCCCGTTAGCTTGAAAAGGTGTCTCACCCATAAATTATTGTAAATCACCCAGCCACACCCAGGAGTTTCAACTGCTCCCTGACTCACCTGGCTCTGGTACCAGGCCTCAGCCTCAGCCCGGCTGCTCTGGGCAATCTGCTCGTACTGGCGCCGGACCTCCTCGATGATGCTGTCCAGGTCCAGGTGCCGGTTGTTGTCCATGGACACCACCACGGACAGATCCCGGCTGATTGTCTGCATCTGGGACAGCTCCTGCAACCAACACATGAGTCAGAGGCACCATCTCAAGTGTAAATCCACCCAGGCACCCTGTCCAACCTCAGTATCCTTGGCCACCACACACCTGATGAAAATTTTACCCCTCTGGAGAAGAGAGAGCTCCTACCTCCTCATAGATGCACCTCAGGAAGTTGATTTCGTCTGTCAAAGCTCCCACCCTGGCTTCCAGCTCGACTTTGGTCATGTAGGCACTGTCCACATCCTAAAGGAAAGATCCCACAGAAAATAGTTTTGTTTCCTCTTGGGAATCCTTCAGCTTGTGGGAATCATTGTCTATGCTGAGGGTTTGGTGTTATTTACTTCAGGCATCATTATGTTTATATATAGTTCTATGACCATATAAAAATAACTAAAAATAAATAATGTTATGGTATCATTCAATCATGCAAATTGAGTATGAGGAATTCCAGATATCAGCTGGAAGATCTTAAAAACTCCACGATTCCCATTCAAGCACAAGTAAAGCCAAATATTGTGGGATTATTTTGTGGTGCCTGTGACTCACCTTCTTCAGCACCACAAACTCATTCTCAGCTGTTGTGCGCCGGTTGATCTCTTCCTCATACCTATGGAGAGAAAAAGTGCAAATTGAGTTCCTGGACTTTCCTGCCTAGGGCCATGAGAAACAAAGGGAAAAAAATCCCTAAATTAAAATATTTAGGATGAGAAACTATCTCCACTATCACCATAAAGAATAGTTGGGGAAAACTAAAGTGATCAAAAAGCTGCTTGAGATGCTCCTGGCTCCACAACTCACTTGGTTTTGTAATCCTCGACATATTGCTGCATGTTCTGCAGCTCTGACTCCAGCTGGCTCCGCTGTGCCAGGATTGATTCCAGCTGCCTCCGCAGGTTCTGGATGTAATTCTCAAAGATCACATCCAGGTTCTTCCTTGGCCCTGATGGCCCTTGCTGCTGGAGCAGCTCCCACTTGGTGGAGAGCACCTTGTTCTGCTGCTCCAGGAATCGGACCTACAGCCAACACACAGAGGACCCACCATCACATGGAAACAGCTGCCACTAAAACATCTCTTCCATCACTCAGAAAGATTTGCATGGTGAGGAGAAAACCAATTAACTCTGATTTTTAAAATTTCTCTTGGGGCCTAAACTGCAAAATTGGGAAAAGAAGGAAATTTCTAATAATTTTCTACTCAAAGGAGCTTTTACACATTGCCCTTAGTCCAAGTCTGGCCCCATTGCAGGCAGTCTCCAGCCAAGATTTAAAAGCCTGGAGAATTGAAAACAAAGAGAAAAGTATATAAATTAATGCTTAAATGGGAGGTTCTTTGGGCAGAGAGTGGTGGAGAAGGGAGAATCTGTGCCCGAAACCTGCGGAGGTTGGAGGTGTTGAACCTGCTTGCGAGAGTAACCTCAGAGTAGAGCTTGGTGCAACACGGCAGATGAAAGCCCTGGAGACATTGCTTTGATCTCGTATAGAGGAGAGATTCCCATCTCTTTCCTTAATGAAAAGGCTCTGCTCAAGCTTCTCTGCCTGCTGGGATTTAGCTCTAGAAGGACATTTCTGCACAACTTGGAAGTTCCTCCTAATTTTGTGCCTAATCAGGCACAATCCCACCCTCTCACCTTGTCGATGAAGGAGGCAAACTGGTTGTTCAGGGTCTTGATTTGTTCCTTCTCCTGGTTTTTAACTTGTTGGATCTGGGGATCAATCTCGACATGGACCGGACGCAGGAGGGTCGTGTCAATCTGCACTGGCTGGATCCCAGGGCCACTTCTCCCAGGGCCACCCATGCCAAAGCCTGGGCCACCAAAGCCACCCATTCCTCCACCACCCATCCCGCCACCAAAGCCACCAAAGCCACCCATTCCTCCTCCGCCACCCATTCCACCTCCACCCATTCCTCCAAAGCCACACATTCCTCCTCCTCCTCCACCCATTCCGCCCCCAAAACTGCCAAGACCCCCGTAGCTCCCGCCGAAGCCGCCCATCCTGCCGCCGTATCCGCCACCGTAGCACCCGCCCATGGATATCCTGGCGCTGCCCCCCATGTTGTGAAGGCTCCGGCTGCCAAAGCCCCCGCACCGTCCTCCACCTCCGAATCCCCTGGACACTGAGTACGAGCTGTAGCTGCTCCTGCTCTGGCCGCCACCTCCAAAGCCACCACCGATTGCAGAGCAGGAGCTAAAGCCCCTTCTACTGCCCCCTCCGAAGCTCCTGCAGACAGACTGACGAGACATGGCTGGTTATCCTCAAAAGAGCCAAGAAGGGAGAAGCTGAGGAACTCGACAGGTTTGTGGGTGAGAAGGTGGGTGGAAAAAGGGAAGTCAGTCCCTCTGGCTGGAGGGCAGCGGATGCTCCCTTTTATGTGTTTTTGGAGATGGGCTGGGTCTGCATGGGCGTGAAGGAGGAGACAGGTCCTGTCTTCATCAGTGTGGCGTGGCTTAAGATTTCCATCTGCAATTTGCCAAACATTGACCCTACCCAGAAACACACCCTCTAATGCAGGAGGAAAGGCAAAAAAAATCCAACTGAGGCTCGCAGCACTCCATGACTAAGGAATCGTACACTTTGTGGAGCAGCAAGAGCCTCCCTAGGATACGCCAGGCATTTATTTTCCACCTTTCATCCACTGGGGTTGCTTCCCTGCTTGTGTTTATCTTTAAATCTCTCACTCCAAAGCCCCATTGCAGGCAGGCACTGCGGCTCATGCCAAGTTGTAGACCAGCTTTCACAATTCCCAAAACACACCTAAGTTACACCCTCAGTCTTCTTTTTACTTGGAAAATTGCCTTTGGCTCATAGAATTTAGTTTCTCAATCTACAGCCAGGGCTCAGCAAATTGCATTTTGATGAGGCTCTGCGCCTTTTTGATAAATAAAACCTCACCAGTTACGAGACACTAGTGCTGGCACTGGAAATTCATTTATTGTTGGACTAAAACATGTCCCTCTGTCTTCATGCCAAGATAATCTCAGCACTAGTGAGGAAATATCCTTGCTGGGAAACCCGTGTAGGATTTTCTGAAAGCTTCAGGACCATGAGGAGACATTAGGCACCGGCTGCCGCGGTGGGACGTGCAGGAAGATGGAGGGACAGCCCCAGGAACTGGGGAGGAGAGATCTCAAACCTTTCTTCCCACATCACATGCCCTGAAACAATGTAAATGCAATTAATAGAGTTCGACTCATTTATAGAGATGTGGAAATGAGAGCACAGGGCTTGGAGGAATCACCGTTCTTTTCAGCTGTTTAATTTATTTTGGTGTTTATATGCAAATATATCTTTGGCAGATGTAGATTTTAGAAAGGCAGGAGTTTGTTGGGATCCTCCAGTTCTGATCCCTGGCTGAGGATGTATTCAGATTATGATCCATCACAGAATTCCAGAATGGTTTGTGTTGGAAAGGACCTTGAAGCCCATCTCATTCCACTGCCTGCCGTGGGCAGGGACATTCTCCACTATCCCAGGTGACCCCAAGCCCCTGTCCAACCTGGCCTTGGACATTTCATGGGATTGGGCATGCACCACCCTTCACAGAATCATGGAATGATTCAGGCTGACTCTGTATGTCATTTAATCCAAAAATCCATCACAGATCCACCTTTTTGCCTTGCTTATCAAACAACAATTGGTCTAATTTTCTTTTTTTACAAAGAAAATATTTTTTAAATTCCTTTTCAACATTTTAAGGCCACCTAAGACATACTGAAGTCCAAACAAACATCTCTGGAGGCACCTAACCGTGCTGGCAGCCATCTGGTGCAGGTCTCAAAATTCTCACAGAACACATGTTAATTAAGAGCTTCTGGAAAATCCACACCAGCAACTTCTGGTATCATCAGATGTTTAAATACCTCTAAAAATATCGCCCAGACACCCATTTCCAAAAGTGCCTTGGGACCCGGACATGCAGCTAAACTGGCATTTCCACTGGAAAACATGACATTCCCTGTGTTTATCCCACCTCCAAGACCTGTGTGGGTCTGGGAGGACTCAAGGAAGTGGATCGGGGGGGTAGATAAGGCTAAGAAAAATCATGGAATCATAGAAGTGTTTAAACTGGAAAAGACCTTCAAGATCAAGTTCTACTTTCGAAAAAATAAATATATATAATATAAATGC
>VWZU01004643.1:22422-35944 GCA_013397095.1 Sterrhoptilus dennistouni
AAATCAAACAGTAGACAAGAAATCAATACACAGACAATAAAAATGGGTGCTGAGGCACTGTCCCTTAATAGCCCAGGCAAGACCTGCCTCCCTCAGCATTACTAAACCTCTGATTACACTTTCCTGGGGGATTTTTGTTGGTGTTTTTTTTCTCCTCCTGTGGGCGGGATGACACGATCTGAAAGTTCTCCTGTTCCCAGGGGAGGAGAGTTCCCGAGTCAGCAAACGGCAGAGCCCCAAGCGCCTGTGGAGAGATAATGCCGAGCATTGAGTCACGGCCATGGCTCCAGCCAAGCTTAGGAAATCAAACTGGGATTTGGGTATCGACATCACCTCGCGGTTCAAACATGGTGGGCAGAGGTGGAATGGCTTGGGTGGGAAAGGAGTGGAAAGATCCTCCCATCCCACCTCTGCCATGAGCAGGGAGACCTTCCACTAGACCCCATTGCTCCAAGCCACGTCTAACCTGGACTTGGGCACTTGCAGGGATGCAGGAGCCACAGCTCCTCTGGGAAATCCATTCCAGAGCCTCCCTACCCTAACAGGGAGGAGGGATTCCTTCCTGACATCCCATCTAATCCTGCCCTCTTCCAGCTGGAAGCCATCACCCCTTATCCCATCATTTCAGGCCTTTTCCAAGACTCTCTGCAAGTCTCCTGGAGCCCCTGGTGAAGGAAAATGACCTTCAGAGGTCACTTCCCACCCACAGTGTTCCATGATGCTGTGAAAAGAAACAGGCCTTGAATAACTGAGAGGAAACCATGAAATCACAGAATCATGGAATGTTTTGTGGTGGGAAAGACCTTTAAGTTCGTCTTAGTCCATCCCCTGCCATGGGCAGGGACAAACCCTGATGAATCCAATCCTATTTTTCAGACCATGGAAAATATTTTCTCTCCTCCAAGCAGAGGCGGGAATTATATCGCCTCTGCGTCCAGCCTGGGAGAATTCTTCTCTAATTGCTGGTGTGATCCCAGGAACAAAAGGGGAGGGATCTGTATGTGTGTTTGTTTTAGCAACTGTCCCTTGGGCTCCTGGAGAAGTCCTTTGTATCTCCTCAGGCAGGAGTCACCGCTGGAAGTGAGTTTGGACTGGGGTGACTCCCAGGGATTGGGGTGACTCCCAGGGATTGGGGTGACTCCAAGGGAAGTCAAGGCCTTTTCATTCAACACCACTTCAGGTCACTTTTACAACTTCCCGAATGTTTAACATTCATTCAAACCATGTCCCCACCCAGGCAGTGACAAGCCCGTGCTGGCAGTATTGTGACATTCCATTGTGACATTCCGCCTGTCGCTGCTGGTACTGGATGTCTTCAGCTTTTACCAGCTCAGAACAGAATATGGGAGAAATGGGATGAGTCACCCCAAACCCTGTCTGTGGTTGGCCAGAGATGTGATTCAAGGTCTCCTGAGCAAGAGGTCAAACCACAACAGGAGTTTGGGGATCAAAATTTATCCAAATACTCTGCTTTTGAGGAGAGATGGAGTTTGATGGAGCAGGAGGCAGGGGAAAGGTCTTGCTCTTCCCGTGGTCTGTTACCTTTTGGAGATGCCCTAAGAGCAACCCATGGATCCCTGGTGAGTCCAGATAGTAGGAAAAGCTGCAAGACTGGCTCCAAAACCATGGATACCAAGGAATTAGCTCCAAATTATTTGGAGGGGTGATGACCACTCTTCCTTATCACACACCAACCATGGTAGGATGCTCTAAAGCACTTGGGGCTGTGCAAAGAGTGCCCTGGGAGCTCCAGATGTGGCCCCACAGTCCTGGGGCCACCTCAGAAGACAGAGTGGGCAGTTGCATGGTCAGGCACAGTGGTCAGGGAGAGGTGGGATAGTTGTGGAACATCCCAAACTGGCTAATTCCAGCATGGAAAGAGCTTAAGAAGAAAAGGAGGAAGGGAAGTGTGGCAGTGGGTTGATGAGTGCTAATGGTTATCCTTTGCTGATATGTTATGTGTTAATGTTGTATAGTTCATGCCCTGTTACTCCTTATTCTCCCTATTCTAAGGACCATAAAGCAGTTACCTGTCAATCTTGTTGTTTACATGGCACCTGGCCCTGC
The DNA here is from genome assembly GCA_013397095.1 of Sterrhoptilus dennistouni. NCBI lineage: Eukaryota > Metazoa > Chordata > Aves > Passeriformes > Zosteropidae > Sterrhoptilus > Sterrhoptilus dennistouni. The sequence continues at coordinate 24,490 of VWZU01004643.1, forward strand.
CATTCAACCAGAGACCTCTCCCAGTGTCTGGAAACTTCTGGGAAGAATCCTGGGTGATTGGTTAGAGTCAGGGTTTCCCCCTCCTACAAGTTATATTATGCACCCTGAGTCCCTGTCATTGGTCCCCATGCTCTGCCATCCCATGTGTTCCTTCCCCCCTTTAAATACTGTAACGCTCAGGTGCTCAAGGTCTCTCCGTCTCTCCGTCTCCCTGTTTCTCGGAGCTTCGGCCCTGAGGTGGAATAAACCTCAGTTGCTGCCTCCATGGAGGGTCCTGTCTCTCAATTCATCCGCGCCTTAGTAGTGACTCTGCTTCACTGGCTCAAAGACCCCTGTGTTGCAGTGGTGCCAGGGCTGGCTGGAGCTGGCAACACCTGGGAGGAACCACTGTAGGGGAAGAGTCTCCTGAAATCCACAGAGTCTAAAAGTCTGCTCAGATCTGGTGGGGACAGTGATGGGACAACAATCTCTGCCATGTCCAGAGATCCTGCAGGACAGAGAGGGGGATCTGGGGGCTGCCTCTTTCTCTCTGCTGGGAGTGGACTCATTCCCAGGGCTGTCACCAAAGACACCCCCGACTGTGTCACTGTCTCTCTGCATCTAAAGTCCCTTCAACCTCCCCGGTGGGACCCTCCTTATTCCTGTGAAACTCACAAACTCCCCACATTTTTGTAGACAGAGAGGGGTGAGAGGAGACCCGGTTGCACCTTCACCTGAGTTCCTTTAAATTCAGACTTCAAAGGGCAGGAGAAAGTCAGGAAGTGTTTTCAGATCTCGTCAGAAGACGAGACTTGTTACAACATGAAACTCTTTGGTCGGGGAGAAAACCACACCAAGTTTCTGCCTCTCGTCTTTATTGGGGGATGGCACATGCCAAGGAGAAAGACTTAAGCAAACACACACGATTGGTCCCATGGTCCCAAGGAAAAGGTGTACCCTGAGTAAAAATAAACATTTTACAACAGCCTGAGTGAAACTTGGGGGTAAAAAGCAAACTAAAAGTCAGTTGGGTGAGAAACATCTTCAGCTGGGCCAAGGCACCAGGAGGAAATTCCTGTTTTAGAGCTTGAGCTGCGGCTGATAAGTGGCACTGATTAAAGCTGCACCATGGCTGGATCCAGCAGAAGAGCTTGAGAGAAGCCGAAGCTTCCCTCCACACTTGGAGCTGCGCCTGGATCCATCCCCGCTCCTGCCTGTGGTCAGGCACCTCTTGCTTGGAGGGTGCAGCTCCACGCGCTCATCCCAGCCGGGTGTGGGGCTCCCCATGAATGGGCAGGTCCTGCTCCCGAAGGAGACCTGGGCACCTTGATGTCCAGCAGCTGGAGGGGAGCACAAGGGATTGAGCTGTTCTTGACTGCTGTTGGGAGTCTCAGTCCTCAGCAGGTGTATTTGGCCATGTTTGTCTCCTACCCACAGTCTGAGTGGTGGTTTAAGGTGCCATCAGTGCCCATAACTCAGTGGTCATTGGGGGGTCATCGTGCATTCACTTCCTTTCTCCTCTGGGTGCCATGGTCAGGGGGTTGATGTCTTTCCTATGCCCTCCGGACAGTGGGGCCGCCATTCTTCAGGATGGTGCCAGATCCCCCCACCACCACTGAGTTAGATCCCCCACCCAGGGAGCTAAATCCACTCCCGGTACCAAATCCACCCCCTCCCAGGCTGAAGCATAAACCAGCACCGCCTGTGTTGCAGCTGCCTTTCCCACTTCCAAAGCCAATTCCTCCTCCAAGGCACAATCCACTGTTGTATCCACCTCCTATAGAGCTGCTGCCACCCACTACGGCTGCAGAGAGGAACAAAAGGCACCAGGTTACCTCTGATGCCACCAAGAAGTTTGGGAGCACCAATCCCAGCCCACCACACTCCCATGGGAACAGTACTTACAGATGCTGACAGAGCTCTGGCACTCTCCAGACATCCTGCAAGGAAAAGAGATGGACTGTCAGATCCAGACAGAGTATCTGGAGTGGTCCAGCTCCATGAAGTCAGGATTGGTCCACTGGCACAGCCACAGGACCATGGTCCATGGCTCATGACAACATCATTAATGTTTTATGAAGATGATGGCACAGTTTTTTCCCATTGAGTGATCAGGATACGTTGGAATTCTTGCTGCATCCCACCCACCTGCACTCCTCGCCCTCCAGCAGCTTCCTGTAGGTCACAATCTCCACGTCCAGGGCCAGCTTGACGTTCATGAGCTCCTGGTATTCCCGGAGCTGCCGGGCCATGTCAGCCTTGGCTTTTTGCAGGGCTGTCTCCAGCTCAGCCAGTTTGTCCCTGGCATCCTTGAGAGCCACCTCCCCACGCTGCTCCGCGTCCGCAATTGACGTCTGAATGGTCTCACACTGGAGAGCAAGACATGGATGGGATGAGTGGGGTGGAGGCAGCCGGTGAGAGATGAAACCATGATCCCAGATCAGAGAACCACATCATGGTTTGGGCTGGACAGGACCTTAAAGATGATCTGGAGCATGAGCAGGGACACTTTCCACTATCCCAGGTTGCTCCAAGCCATGTCCTACCTGTCCTTGGACACTTCCATGGATGGAGCATCCTTAATTTCTCTGGGCAACCTGTGCCAGAGCCACTCAGATCCAACTATTCCCAGGTCCCTCCCATGCCCAACAATTCCCACCACACTTATTTCCCTTCAGGGAATTTCTAAAGGGCATGACCAAGAGGTCCTCCACATTACTCAAAAAACATAACCCCCACCTGCTTCTTCACACTCTCGATCTCAGCCCGGATCCTCTGGATCATGCGGTTCAGCTCAGAGATCTCAGTCTTAGTGTCCTTGAGGCTGTCCCCATGCTTGCCTGCAGTTGCCTGCAGCTCCTCATACTGGGATGAAGCAGAAGGAGCACATTGAGTAGGGTTATGTGACCATTGTGACCTCAGCTGCTCCCAGAGCTTCTGTGCAGCACAGACAAGCCAAGGAGAACAAGTCTGTGCCAGGTCCACTCTGGATGAACCAGCACCAGCAACATTCCAGATCTTGCCATGGCCTGAGCTGCCACTAGTAGCTCTTCGACCCTCTTGGACACTGGAGAAGCCCACCCTCACCTTGCAGCGGTACCAGGACTCGGCCTCGGCGCGGCTCCGGTTGGCGATGTCCTCATACTGTGCCTTGACCTCGGAGATGATGCTGTCCAGGTCCAGGTTCCGGTTGTTGTCCATGGATAGCACTACCGAGGTGTCTGACACAGTCTTCTGCATCTGGCACAGCTCCTGCAGGTGACACCAACACAGATTTATCCCTTCCAGAGCTTCCCTTAGGGTGCCACAACCCTCTCCCATCCTGGTGTCCCTGGAATACTTACTGCCTCATAAAGACACTTGAGGAAGTTGATCTCATCTGACAGAGAATCCAGTTTTCCCTGGAGCTCCACCTTGGTCATGTAGACTCCATCCACATCCTGCAGCAGAGATGGATGAGAAAACCTGCCCAGCACACACCCGTTAATCTAAAATTTCATGGAATCGTGGAATGGTCTGTGTTGGAAGGCACCTTAAATGCAACCCCATCCCCTTCCATAGGCAGGGACACCTTCCACTCTCCCAGGCTGCTCCAAGCCCCGCCTTGGACACTTTCAGGGATGGGGCAGTCACAGCTTCTCTTGGAAATCCATTCCAGGGCCTCCCCACCATCACAGAGAAGAATACCTTCCCGATAACCCATCTATCCCTGCCCTCTGGCAGTAGGAAGCCATTGCCCCTTGCCCTGACAATCCAGGCCCTTGTCCAATGTTCCCCTCCAGCTCTTCTGGAATCCCTTTAGGTAAAACAACAAGAACTTGACCTTCTTCAGGAGCACGAAATCATTCTCAGCTGCCGTCCTTTTGTTTATCTCCTCCTCGTACCTGTGGATGGGAAGGAGGGAGATGGAATCTGGCTGCTTGCTTTGGCTCCGGCTCAAACTAATGAACATTGTTGGCCTCAGACTCATAAACTTGGCAAAAATAGATCTGCCACAAGGGAGATTTATGGACAGGGAATTGCACTTCGCCTTTCAGGACAAGCCCTGGCTCCTGCAACTCCAGCATCTGGGTGAGGAAAGCCTGGAAAGAGGAATTCTGGCTCTGCTAAAGTGAGTCCTGGTATTTGCAGGCACTCCAAGTTCCTTCTATGAGATCCAAGAACCTTCAGCTCCTCACAGATATCGTGAAATCTCCTGATTTGGAAGGGACTTACAGGGATCATCGAGTTCAGCTCCTGCCCCTGCACAGGACACCACAGAATCCCAAATGGACCCAAAATTTCCAGATGTTCATCTCCAATTATAAAGTCAGTTTTCACCCAGCAACCTCTGGTTGATCCCAGGTCTTGTGGATTCTGATGATTCCCAGACTTCCATGCCCACTGTCTTCTTTAATTCCTCAAGTAGATTAATTTCTTCAGTCTTTGTCCTACTTTTTCCAACTGGACACATTTTATGTTTATATTTACAGACTAAAATAAAGTATATATTATAATAAATAACAGAAGGAAATTTATTTTTTCTTTCTTTTTTTTACTTCATGTCAACCTTCCACAGAAATCGTCAAATCTTGAATGATATTATGTGAATGAATCGTGAAGAAATCCATAAGGAAATTAAAATTGGGTTTAGTAACTGCTTAATTCATTGAATTGTAATGTAATTGAATTGTAATGATTCTTAAGGAATTCTTTCTCAATGAAGACAAAGAGTGGAGGATCCTTCTTCAGGAAGAAGCACAATTCAAGCAGTATATTGAGAAAATTTGGGAAAAGTTGAGAAATACCTTGAAAAAGCACCACTTTTCGTCCAAACTCACTTTCCCCAACACATTTTAACATTTTCTAACCATTGGGGAAAAAAATCAATATTGACAATTATTATCAATATTTAATTTTTTTGGGGCCATTTGAAGTGAGTTTTTCTCTCTGTCTATTTGCCACCAGACAGCCCAAACAACCTACTTTGTCTTGAAGTCTTCCACCATGTCCTGGAAGCTCTTCAGCTCCGTCTCCAGCTGGTGCTTCTCACTGGAGAGACAATCCAACTGCTTCCTCAGCCCACTGATGTAGGTCTCAAAGAAAGGGTCCAGGTTCCTGGCCCCCGTTCCTGCACCACCCTGTTCCTGCAGCAGCTTCCACTTGGTCTCCAGGACTCGGTTCTGCTGCTCCAGGAACCGGACCTAAACAGGTGGGGAAAGAGTCAGATTCTTCCTTTAAAATTCCTTCTTTTTATTGATTTTTCCCCCGTATCTTTTCCATGTTTTATTCCCATTTAATGTGTGATAACTCCCCAGTCCTACAGGACAGGTAAGACTACAGTGGATGGGGTGAGTGGGGAAAAGGGGCTCATGTCCCCTCCCCAATTTTGGAGCCTCCAAACAGGAGGAAAGACAGTGAACTTCATGGGTTTGACATCTTCTTGTTCAAAATAGCCAAAAAATGTCCCAACATCTTTAAAATAGACCAAAATATCCAAAAAGTCCAATCACCTCCTTAAAAATAGCCTAAATCACTACATATCCCATCTTCTCCTTAAAATAGCCCAAAACATCCCAAATCCCAACATCTCCTTTAAAATATTCCCCCCAAAATCCCACCTTCCCCTTTAAACTAGTCCAAGTCACCCAAAATCACACCTTCTCCTTAAAAGTAGCCTGAAGCACCCAAAATTCCATTAAAAATGGCCCCAAATGCCCCAAAAAATTCACTTTCTCCTTCAAAGTAGCCCAATGTTCCCCTTAAAATAGCCCAATTTCCCCCTAAAAACAGCCCCAAACACCTTCAGTTTGTGGTGATCTGGGCAACTCCCAGTTCTGGGTGCCACTGGATGAGCATCTCCCAGTCATTCCCACCCTCCAGAGCCCATCCTGGGGTGAAGCCCCTCCAAACCTTGTCGATGAAGGAAGCGAATTTGTCATTGAGTTTCCTGATCTCCTCCCGCTCCTGTGTCCGAACCTTCTGGATCTCGGGGTCAATCTCCAGATTGAGGGGGGCCAGCAGGCTCTGGTTGATGGTCACCTCCCTGATGCCACCCGGGGGGCAGGGGAGGAAGCCCTGGCTCCCCAGCCCGCCGTCGAATCCTCCACCAAAGCCACTGCCGAGGCCTCCACCAAAGCCCCCTGCACCATAGCCACCCCCAAATCCTGCTCCAGCCCCAAAGCCAAAGCCTCCTTGCCCACCAAAGCCTCTGCAGGCACCAGCAGCCCCCCCAAATCCTCCCAGGGATGTGCTTTTACTGCCCCCCAGGGAATAGAGGCTCCTGCTGCTGAAGCTGCCAGCGCCACCAGATCCTCGGCATCCTCCACGGGGCATGGGGCCGAACGTGACCTTGTTCCTGCCCCCAAAACACACAGAGCTGGAGCTGAACCCCTTGCCAAGAGCGCAGGACTGGCGAGACATGGTGAAGGGTCTCCAAAATTCTGAGCAAAGAGCTGAGGCTGGAGCTTGGGAGGCGAGAGGAGCCAAGTCCTGTGGGAACCGTTGCTGGGTCCCCCCTTTTTATGGGCTCAGGGAGTTGGCCAGTGCCAAGGGGGAGTGGAGGTGTCATTTTTTTGGGGGTTGTTTCATTCTCATCATTGTTTTCAGGTTTGAAAGGACGCCCTCCTCACTTTACCACAACCATGACCTGCCAGCAAACACTCCCCAGAGAGTAAAGAAAAATAAAAGTATTGTTGGTGTTGGAGCCAAACTCCAACTCAAATTCCCTGGGCTGCGGCTGTCACTCATCACAAAGCCCCGTGAACTCTCTGATGCATCACGCCCTCGAGGGAAACCCTTGTTTTAGCTAAATCTGTCATTTTCAGCTTCACACCAGGCACTGGGTTCACTGAATTCCAACAAAAACCCAGGCTCCCAGGCACACCCTCAGATGCACTCAGTTTCAACCTCCTGCTCCGAGGAGGGGTGACGTGGGTTGTCCAAAGTGTTTCACAACTAGAAGCATTAGTGTTTGGCAGGGCTCTAAAACTACCTTTATGTCAATAAAGATGATTTTAAAACCTTCTTAAAACTCCTGAAAGGGTTTTGAAGTCATTCTGGATCCCTCTGAGTGATGAGTTGAGCTGGGTGGGACACACTGGGATTTGCAGAGACAGAAATATCCCAATATATCTGCATTGGGCCACACCCCAGCAGGGTCAAGACTGTTCCCTGCCCCACAACTTCGACAGGGGACCACATACCTCCTCTGAGGAACTTTTCAGGGATTTTGGGATGTTTCCTGAGGGTCCCTGTGGGTCTCCAGTCCCTCCACAGCACGTGGTACTCAGCAAAGCCACACCCAGCCTACCCCGTTGTTAAAACAACACAATTTAATTGCTTAATTGCTTTAAATTTTTATTTAAATGAGGTGTGGAGCTGCTCCCTTTGAGGATCCCACCATTAAAACAAATAAAAAGCCCCAAAACTTCCCCCCAACTCCACACTGCCAGTAAAATCCAGCTGGATTATCCCATTCATTGGGAGAGGTTTATGGAATCAGTTTCAGCTGAGGCTGTTCACCCCTGGCTTTTTTTTTTTTTTTTTTTTTTTTTTTTTCCACTGAAAATATGTTAGTCTAGGTCTGGGTGCATTTCCCAGTGTTTCTTCCTGAATCTCATCAGGGATTCCTGAAGCTCCAGGATTTTCAGCCCCAAGGGATTTGCAGTGCAGGGAACAGGGAAGTTGATGCTCCCTTTGGACAATGCACATCCTGCATGCCCCAATCCCACCTAGAAACCCTGTCCCACCCTCCGGGGTTCCCCAGTTTTCCAGCTGGAGAAGAGAAGTGGTTTGAACTGAGGGAAGGAGGCGGCGGCTGCCTCTCCTGACCTTACGCAACCGGCAGATCTGCTCCAAAACTGAATGAACCTGTTGGAGCCCGGGTGGAGAGCATTCCTGCCAGGAGTTCCCAGGGTGGCTCCAGCACCAGCCCATGGCCAGCCAGGCACTTGCCCAAGCAGCTGCTGGGCCAGCAAAGCCCTGCCCCGCCCTGCCACCAAGGGGTGGAGACAGACACCTCACTGGGACACAAGGCCAGCTCCCAAATCCCTCCTGAACTCCAAGGGGGAGCACCTGGGATGCTCCAGCACTTGCCGGGAGGGGAATGCATCGGGAGCAAAGCCAAGGGCCCAAGGTTGGCCAGTGTCACCCAACCAGTGCTGGCAACCACCCCTCACTCACTGTTGGCCACCATCACCCATCTATTACTGTCACCCAAACACCCTACCATGGAGGACCATCCCCCACTCAGTGTTGGCCACCATCACCCACCCAACAATGGACACCATTTTCTGCTCAGCCTTGGCCACTGTCACCCACCCAACACTGGCTACTATCACTCACTCAAACTTAACCATCGTCACCCATCCAGCACCCCAACATCCCACCTTCCTGGTGTGTCCCATGGGAGCAGGGACCACCAGCACAGGTGCCCAGCAGTCCCAACCAGGGAAATGTGTAGCAGAACCAGAGCCCAAATACAGCCTTTTTCACCCCAAAACTGCCCTGGAACTGGGTTCAAATGGGAAAACCTCAGATCCGGAAACTCCTGGCTGCTCCGTTGGCAGCCGCCAACCCAGGAAATTGCAGGGCTGGGAGCGGGAATGGTGACAGCTGGAACAACAAGGTGGGTCCCCAGGAGATCAAAGCAGGTGTTGCAGAAGATGGGCGGCACCCTGGGACTGCCGAGAGCCCCGGGCGCTGCAGGATCCGTGGCAGGGGCAGAGCTGGCAGCGTGGAGCTCATGGCACCCCTCAATCCTAGGATTTACAAGCCCCAGGAGGGGGTTGACTCTCCTTACTGTTGTGATGCCATTGGTATCACCTCTCCTGCTGTCCCACTGCCCAGGGATGGGACCCCACATTGTGCCCAGCTACAGGGAAAGTTCATCCCAGCCCCAGTGCTGGGAAACAAATCCCAGGGAATGAGGATTAGGGATCATCGGGGAGGTAGAGCCAGGAAGGAGCACCCACTTGGACTTGACAGCCCCCACAGGATCCCCATGAGCTGGTGAGGACCCTTCTGGGGGTCACAGGCTGGGGTTGGGCCCCAGGCAGGGGTACGGCTGTGGTCCCATGGGAATCCATGTGACTATCCCATGGGAATAATGACCCATTGGACACCCAGGTCCCCCTGTTTCTTCACACATCGGGGGCAATAAAGGACAACAAAATGGGGTGAATTCAGTGTTAAAAAGGTTGAATCCTCCAACAAAGCCACTTTGGTAGTGCTTAAGGTGGGGGGATCCCATGTTTTTGAGGGAAAACCATTGCAATTAGGGGGGTTGGACCTAGTAGGCCTCCCCAGGTGCAGCATCACGCCCTCCCCAAATTCCTGGGGGTGGGAAACAGGTGGGCTGTATTCCAGAGTATCCCTCTATCTATCCTTCCCCCACCCTCCATCCCTCCCTCCCCAGCCCCTTGGGATCCCAAATCCAGAACACCCTCTAAAGGGCCAGAATATGCCCAAAAGTCCAACCAGGCTCCTACAAACAAGACCACACCCCAAGCCACCCCACTCCCCCTTCCTGGGGGCTCCCCAACTCCCGGGGTCACTCCACATCTCACCCCAATTAAAAAGGCAACATCGACTCAAAATATGCTGGGTCTGGGAGGGCAGAGTCTCAGGGGGCTGTGGGGGAAGTTTGGGGGCAGGAGGAGGTTTGGGGTGCCGGGAGGCGAGGAGTGCAGGGGTGTGCGTGTGAAAGTACCGAGAGTTTGGGCGGCTCCTCCCGACGCTAATTACGGGAGTTAATTTCCCCGACAGGCCCTGGCTTGTCACTGCACCCCAAAACCCCACCCAGGCAGTGGCCAAGGAAACAGCCCCCAATACGGGCAGGGACACCCTGCTACGGGGCAGAGACCCCCCCCATAAACACCCTGGACACATCTATGTGAGGAGGTGCCCACCTGGATTTTGAGGGCCCCCTCCATGGGGAGGTGGATTTTGGGGTGAAGGAGACAATTCAGGAGGTGGATTTGTGGGGGGCTGAGCTTCGGGGGGGTCCCACAAAGACAGAAATGGGGGTTGAGGACTCTCTGATCCAGGAAAATTTGGGGGGCAGGAAGTGTCTGTCTGAGCCCACCGATTTTGGGTATCCCCTCCATAGGGAGGTGGGGTTTGAGGTGAAGCAGCCCATTTAGGAGGTGGATTTCAGGGGTTTGAGCTTGCACAGACCCTCAGTGGTGGAAATGGGGGTTCAGGTTGCCTAGCAGGAAAATCTGGAGGGACACAAACTCCCGAGTCCCCTTGGCTTGACTTCATCCTCAGACACAGGGGGACCCCCATAGGGCAGGGTCTCCCATATTTCCTCCATCATCCCTTATGATGCCCCAGCACCCCCAAACCCCTCATTCCACTCCCCCCGTTCCAAGGTCCTTGGCCGTTGTCCAAACCTGTGAAAACCCAAACGCCCTGAGCTCGACCCTATCCCCAGACACTGGAGGACTGACTGACTCCCATTTACCCCAGCACCTTATATGGGCTCAGTACCCCAAACCCCTCACTCTGCCCCCAAAAGGGACCCAAAGGGACTGCAGTGTCTGGGCCCACCCTCCTGGCTCCTTCTCAATGTCCCAAAAGGCTCAGGGACACCCCCCAAACCTAGGGGCCCTCGAAGTGTGGCCACATCGAGTGGATGAGTCACAGCCCCATCTGTGGGATGAGCTGGGTCAGGTCTCAGCTTGCCCCCCTCCCCACCCTAGGGGGGCTCTGAGGCCCCGGGCATGAACCCCCAGGGTGGGTTCAGGATCAAATCTTGCGAGGGGACGGGTCCCCAAGATGTCCCCGTGCTTCAGTTTGCCACCCCGGGCACCACCAGCTCCACTGCTGGGAGATTTGGGTGATGGGGGGATTAAACTCCCTCCCCAGGACCCTTTGGGTGCCTCGGGACCCCCGAGGTCCCCCCGCAGTGTCCCAGCAGGATGGAGTGAGACCCCCTGCCCCCAGAGACCCGCCTATGGTTGCCCCCTCCCTACTTCGGGGTGCCCCCCCATGGGGAAAGGGCGAAGCGAGCAGGGGTTGCTGGCACTGAGGGGGTTATGGGAGGGGTCCTGCCCCACCCCCGGAGTCCGGATGGCACCGAGGGTGACACGAGGTGACATCCCGGGAGTCCCACCGAGCTTGAGGGCTCCAGCTCTCCCACAAACAATCCCTTCCTCAGTTTCCCTGCAGGATCTCCGTGAGCCCCGATTTCCAACCAGGAGGGTCCGTGGGGCTCAAGGCCCTCCCTTCCTCCAAGCCGGGGCCCTCCAGAACCACCGGGACCCCTCAGGTCCCCGAAGCCAAACCCCTGAGCCTCCAGNCCGCACGGAGCCTCAACTCCCCTCAGCTCCCTCCGCCCAAACCTCTCTAGACACCCCCAAAACCACCCCCTGACCCCCTCCAGGAACCTCCAGATCCACCCCCAGACTCTCCCAGACCCACTCCCGACCCCCCCTAAACCCATCAGAGCCCCCACGCCCCCAAATCCTCAGTGGGGCCGGGCCCGGGCGGG
>VWZU01004644.1:1133-20987 GCA_013397095.1 Sterrhoptilus dennistouni
TGAGGAGGCCTCGCCTGAGGGCGGCGCGCCCCGCCCTGGCCCGGCCGGGAGGGCTTTGGGGCGGCTTTGGCCCATTTGGGTCACTTGCAGGGAGGCTCGGGGGGCCTTGGAGTTCCCCCGGCTGCTCCAGAGCCAAAGCGCTGGGAGTTTTCCTTCTCTCCGTGCCCTCTGCCCTCCCCAGCCCGCGGGCTCTCAGAGCTGTCCCTGGGGCTCTGCGTGGGAGGGCCGGGGGCTGCTCCCATCCCGGGCCGAGCCATTCCTTGGGGTGGCTTTGACCTTCCCCAGCCAGACTGTGCAGGAGCGCCGGGCTCTTCTTGGGAGCTGGGGCTGTTCTGGGGAGCTGGGGCTGCTGTGGGGAACTGGGGCTGAAGCGTAGAATAAGGACTTTACAATTAGAAAATTGTAAAGCAGACGCATTTTATTTCCAGCTGGGACACACAGGGGGATATTTCCTCCAAACCTTGCGTACCTGGTCAAGACAATTTCCAGGTTTAAATACACATTGATCCCACAAACCCACACCTCCTCAGCCACCCATTCCCCGCCTGCTCTCACTTCGTGCTCTAATGAGCTGTCCCGCCTCCTGGTGTTCGTGATTCGGGTCTTGGGAGGAAGGCCGACGGCATCCTCAGGTTGATCTTTGCTTCTGGGCAGGTGCAGTGGAGGTTTGGTATTTTTCAGGTCACTTTGCTCTTGCCAAAGCTTAGGAGCTTGATTTTACTGGATTCAAACCACAAACTTGTGCTTTATTAATTTTTGACAAATACCTAGGTCCGGCTTTGCTGAGTTTCAATGTTATACATCTTACCTATATGACTTCTACCTAGTAACTACCTAACCAAGCTTAATAGCTAATCTTCTATGTGTCATCAGTATAAGCTGTTTTTCTACTTCTGCAAAATCACCAAAAGCTGCTTCTATCTTCAAATCCTGTGTTTTCACATCCATAACCCACATCAGGGCTGTTTTGGGGAATTGGGGCTGTTTTGAAGACTCAGTTGGAGCCTTGCTCAGAGGGACTGGAATAGGTCCAGCAGCACAAAGCCAGCACAGGGACACCCAGCAGGACACAAAATCTGTTACAGAGAGGTGCCACTGGCCACAAGAGCAAATGAGAAAATCTTCCTGTCCCTGCAGGTCAGAGGGAGCAGTGGATGTGATCAGAGGTGTTCCATGCCCCTGTAAGGTGGAGGTGGAGGCTGGAACAGCCTGTAAAGGGACTGGCAGGAGCAGGAGAAGGCTGGACACTGCAGTGATCAGTGTGACACAGAGCTGTGGCAGGCCTGGTCAGTGCAGGTCAGAGGCTTTGGCACCTCTGTTGGCAGGCACAGGGCAGCTCAGGGGCTGCAGCCCAGCTGCAATCTGGAGAGGCTGCACTCAGCAGAGTCTCTGGAGTTCAGAATCTCTCCTTGATTCCCTTGTGGCTCACATGCCACTTCGCAAAAAGCACAGAGAAACCCACCTCTGCCTTCAGTGTGCTTTGAGAAAGCCCAGCTCAGACCTGCCTCATTTAATAGAGAAGGAATTTCTCTTTCTCCACAGGCTGCAGAACCCAGGAGCAGGTTGCCAAGTGTGGACAGTTGGATGTTTTAAGTGACCACTGGGGCTTTGGGCCTGTGTAAATCTGTGGGGCAGAGGGAGGGGGATGCTGGGATCAGGTGCCAGGATCCTTGTTTGCAAGCTATAGTGGAGTGCATTCTGTAATTCGTGAACCAGAGATGCTCACCTGCCTCTCCCATCAAGTGAGTTTGCTTTTTGGGGTTCTGTATTTCTTGTTGTCTTTCACAAATCCAGGGGAAAACATGCATTTTATTTCAGTTCTTCCCCTCACCTAATCCCCTAGTTGTTCCTTTGGAGGCCTCTTGCAGCCCCTGGTACTGCAGCTGCATCCCCCCAAGTTGGCACATGGCATTGTCCCTTCCTGTCCTCCTCCTAGCTTTAATGTGCCAGTTTTCCATCCTGTGGTGGCTCTGAGCACCCTCTCTGTCCAAACACTGTCTTCGGAGTGACTCTCCCTTTGAGCCAGATTTGTCTGCCCATGGTGTCATTTCCAGGTGCCAGGCACAGGACCCCTTTTGCCTTGCATGACCTTCAGGGTCTCTTCCAACCCAAACCATTCTGTGATTCTCTGAGGCTGTGACCTTTCTCGGCCCTCTAGGACACCATGCCCAGATCCTGGAACCACCCAGTCTGTGACATCAGCCCTGTGACACCATGCCCAGAACCTGGAACCACCCACTGTGACATCAGCCCCAAGTGCTGCAGGTGCCGCGGGCAATGCAGCTGCTGCAGGCACTCGGGTCAGTGGCTGCACTGAAAGAGAAAAGATGCCACTGGCAGTGATGAATCTGCTGTACCTCTTCCTCCTGCTGGCTGTGTACAGGCCTGCCCATGGCACCTGGGACAGCTGCAGGTACGGCCCCAGGCTCTGGGGGGGTGCTTGTCCCACACTGCCACACCCCAGGCCCCATGTGGGACCCTCCTTGGCAGCACCCAGGTTTTGGGGCAGTGTGAGCAGCTGCTGGGCAGGGCAATAATGACTTTGTGCTTGCAGAGGGTCCTGTGGGCTCCGGCCCATGGCTGACTACGACTCCCTGGCTGCTGACTACAGAATCGTGGCTGGCATGGGTGCCCTGCCAGGGGCCTGGCCATGGATTGTCAGCATCCAGGACCCCAGGAAAATAGGCACGGGCCACACATGTGGAGGGTCCCTCATCAGCCCTCAGTGGGTCCTCACAGCAGCCCACTGCTTCCTCCAGGCCAGGTAAGGAGGCACAAGGAGTCAGGGTATCCCCACTACACAAACAGTTGCCCAGCCTGCAGCACCACATGCTGCTCCTTCCCATTTCCTTGCAGTGTGCCCAGTGCCTTGGCACTGCAGAGCCCAACTGAGAGGTTGTTCAGAAGGCTGGGCTTGTGCCACTGCTGCCCAGCAGCCTCCAGCCTGGCATGGCTGGAGTTAAGGCATGTTAGGGCAGTCACACTCCTCACTGCTCTGCTTTCCTCTCTGCTTTGGGAAGCAGAAGGCAGGGAAGTGCTGAGCTGCCACAGTGGTGCCTTTTCGGGACTACCTAAAAACAGAGACCAGACAAAGTTAAGGGAATAAGAAGCTGTTATATTTATTGAAGGGCCTTCAGGTACATTTTGGGCAAAGAAAGCCCCCCAGGGACTACACCCAAAATGAACAATGATCACAGGTTTTCACACTTTAATGAGTTTGGTCCATTTGCATATTGGGGGTTAATCCTCCAATTCCAGCTTCAGGGAATGAAGTAATTTATCCCCAGTTTACTCTCCCCAACCCACTTCTGTTCACATTTCTTGGGCCTGAGGCAGTGAGGTGTCCTCTATTTCCAGGCCTGGAGAGGAATTGTTATATCTGACCAAAATGTGGAAACAGCAGCTCACACTGGAGTTTAGAATTATACGCTACAGAACTGCAGGATTATAAATACATGAATAACAGAAAAGCTCAACCCCTGAGGCATCACCAGCAGAGGGCTCAGCTCCCTCTCACACCTCTGCCTTGCAGGAACGTCACCATGTGGCGGGTGCTGATCGGGGCCACCCAGCTGACCCACCTGGGCCCCGAGGCGCAGGTGCGGCACGTCAAGCGGCTCCTGGCGCACCAGGAGTACACGGCGGACTCGCAGCAGAACGACATCGCCCTGCTGGAGCTGGACGAGCCCGTGGAGTGCAGCGACTACGTGCAAATGGCTTGTGTGCCCAATGCCTCCCTGACAGTGTCAGAGCTGAAAGCCTGCTACATCGCTGGCTGGGGCTCTGCCAGTGCAAAAGGTCAGTTCCCAAAAAAGGGCTCTAAGGGAGAGCTGGGCACAGAGGAGAAATGGGATGCTGAGAGCAGAGACCAAAGTCAGGCTGTGGGGTGTGTGCCTCTGGAGAGATGGGCCTGGCTGAGGGAAATGGATTGGTAGAGAATTCTCAAAGCCTGGCAGAAGGCTCACATAGGATATATCTGTATGCAAACTCAGATAAAATATGCTGACTTAGAAAGGCCGTGGAATAGGATAGGGAGAGGGAGAAATGTTGTTGAGGGAGAAATGGAATGAGAAATAAGTTTCAAATGATGACCTTGCAAATAGACTAGATATTTTGGAGAAGTAGAACTATGAAAGGTGCATTGTAGTAGGACCTACAAGGGGTATTTTTAGATGATTAGCTTAAAAGCATTAGCAGCATTGTGTGGCAAAAGCTAATAGGCCAAAAAGCACTTACAATGTATTGTAATTAGGAAATAGTTTGGCTTCTGATCGTGAAGGCGTGAATTGTAACATCTATATTGTCTCATCCTTCACATGAGACTGAAAATGGAATAAAAGTCTTTAAAATGCCTCTCAGGAGCCCCATCCCTGGGTCAGAAAAAGGGATAATCCAACACCTGGCCTGCTCCCCAGAGGCAGACAGAAAGGATACAGCACTTCAACAGCTGCTCCAGGGACAAAGCCAAGTCCTAGGGAAAAACTTCACCCCCAGACAGGGGAGTGGACCTGGGAAGGGGCTGCTGGGTGCTCATTCCTTGCTGTGCTCCCAGCTCAGGGTCCCAGTGATGTCCTGCAGGAGGCCAAGGTCAGTCTGCTGGACATCCAGCTGGTGAACAGCAGCCGCTGGTACGCCGGCAGCATCCACACCCACAACCTGTGTGCTGGCTACCCTCAGGGGGGCATGGACACCTGCCAGGTAGGAGTGCTGGGACCAGCCCCCTGCAGTGAAGGTTCCTCATCACCATCTGCTTTGCCTGGCAAAGCACTTTTCCACCTCTGGGTCCCCTCCCCTGGTGGAGTTTCCTTGCCAAGTGCCCTTGTTCCCCAGGCCTGCCCCTCTGCCCAGAAAGCCCATCCAGTGCTCTGAGCAGCCCAGATTCTGGATCATCCATGCTCTGCCCATCCAGGATCACTGTGCAGATACAAGAGGGGACCTTCACAGACCCTCACCCTGTTCCCAGCTAAGGTGCTGGAGACTCCAGCTCCTGAGCAGAGCCTTTTTGTGCCAGGAACACAGCTGTGGCAGGGGCTGCAAGAAAGAAGCAAACCTCTAGTGCTGACAGCAGCCACCCAACAGCACCCTAATCCTCTTTCCTCTGCTGCAGGGTGACAGTGGAGGGCCTCTGGTGTGCAAAGATAACAGTGCCAGCTACTTCTGGCTTGTTGGAGTGACCAGCTGGGGAAAAGGCTGTGCCAGAGCAAAACGACCCGGAGTTTACACCTCCACTCAGCACTTCTACAACTGGATCCTGATCCAGATGGGCCTGTGCCCAGCTGTAACAGCCACTGCACCACCAGAGCCACC
Source organism: Sterrhoptilus dennistouni (assembly GCA_013397095.1). NCBI lineage: Eukaryota > Metazoa > Chordata > Aves > Passeriformes > Zosteropidae > Sterrhoptilus > Sterrhoptilus dennistouni. The sequence goes on from VWZU01004644.1 coordinate 6,441, forward strand.
CTGCATCTCAACCTCTATTGAGCTGCCAGAGCCAACACCAACAGAGTCAGGATGTTCTACTCCCACTCCACAATCACAGCCAACTCCAATGGCAGAGCCAACCTCCAACTCAACCCCCCCTGAGCAGCCAGAGCCAACACCAACAGAGTCAGGCTGCTCTACACCCACTACTCATCACCCAACTGTGACAACCATCCCAGAGCCAGAGCCAGAGCCAGACCGCAGCTCAGCCCCCTCTGAGGAGTCAATGCCAACACCACATCTCTTACCTGCTCCACATCCGTACAAGATACTGGTGCGATTCTTAACTCAGGTGCACCAGATGCTGCAGGACCTCATGGGAAAAAGGACATGAGCAGCAGGATGAACAGAATTCAGTGCAGATTGCAGTGGACCATGACCATTTCATACTGGGGCTGTGCCTGCTGATCCAAAGGCAGTCTCAGGGTCAAAGGTGTCCTCTGTCCTGCCCATCTTCCTCCTCTGCCCTGCTCATCTCCTTCCTCTGCATGCACACAAATGCTGAAATTGATTTAATTGGGAAATAAAGTTGCCTGTTGTCGCTGTTAGCATGTGTTTGCAGTCTAGTTCAGTCTCCTGTGCAAGGCAAGGAGTCCCAAGCCAGGCACCAGCAAAACAAAGCTGTGATGGGAGAAAGGAACACAGGTCACAGCTCTTGAGGACAGCAGCTGGGAAAACTGATCTGTGCTGATCAGGGGGATCCCTGGGTGTGGGACTTGAAACTGGATTCTCTTGTGACTCAGGGTCACCATTCTAGAAAGACTCAAGGCTGAAGATTGGCCAGACACAACCTCTGTGAAGGAGGAGCTCCACAGCCAGGAGCAACACAGCCAGGAGCTCCAGAGCCAGCAGTTCCATAGTCAGGAGTTCCACAGCCAGCAGTTCCACAGCCAGGAGCAAGGAGTTCTGAGCAGCAAGGGAGACAGAAGGACATTGTGCCACCCCCATATTGTGACACATGAACTGTCTGCAGCTCCCCTGCAGACACTGCTGGCACTCAGACTGACTCCACATCTGTCAAACACACAAGGAATATTCTGGCAAGGTGCCTCATGTTCCCCTGCACTGAGCATCTTTACCACTCTTTCTCTGAGGAAGCCATGTCTCTGCGCTAAGGCTGGAGAGCAAACAGTCGGTTATCTTCCAGGTAAAGTTAAAATGGATCAGAACCTCCTCAGTGTTTTCAGAGTCATCTTCTCCTCATTCCGCTTCTGAGGCTGTACATGCAAGGCTGAGATCTCTGTCACCCTGAGAAGGTCTGTGAGCCATTCCAAAAGTACTGCACACCATCATCTGTTCAAGAGCCAAGCAGCTCCCCAAAGCAGAGCAGAGAAAGTCAGGCAAGAAAGGGGCAGGAAGTCCCAGTGGGGGATGGATATGCAAAGCAAGGCAAGAGTGGGTCTGCAAGGCAAGGAAGGAGAAGGGAGGGGTGGGCAAGGCAAGGCAAGGGAGGTTAAGGCAAAGATAGGCAAAGGAATTGTATGTCAGGCAGGCCAGGCATGGGTAGGGAAGGCAAGACAAATTTTTATCTGGAAACAGAAGAAAACAGTTGCTGGGTTTCACATTCACATCAAAGAATTTCAACAAGAAAATATTGATGAGCTTTCCTTTCAATGTACTGTCACATTCTTTTAATCGTGCACAGTTTCTGAACCAAAATTAACTGTATCAATTGTAAATACTGGTCACAAAATGTACCCTCTCAATAAACCATTGCTGTCTCCAACTTTAAGTCACATCCTGTAGAAAGCAGGACACTCCATGGAGTTGTGCACCCTCCTGCTCAGATCCATGAACCATCACGTCCTTTCACTCTTGCAGAGCCCAGATTCAAAAGTTAATACCTCAAGCAATTGCTGGCATAACAAAGGCCCTAGAACAAAAAGTAAAAGCACTGGCCTTCATTTTCCCCTTGCAGCTGACAAACTGTATCGCACATCAGCCTCGCAAAGTTAATTACAAAATTAGGAATTCAGCACGTGGTCCCACAGAAGATGTTGTAGAAGAAAGGGGCTGTGCTGGAATCCACTATTACTTTTGCAGCCTATAAACTGCGCAGCCAACAAAAGACTCACTTTTTTCCCAGCTCTGTGCAGGATCACATTATTTCAGTCTCCAAAACTGAACTCCTTCATTAACTACTCCCACAGGAATGGTGCCAGGAAAGAAAAGCTCTTGGCTTTTTCCTAGGCACTGTCAGCGTCCATCAAAACAACCACACGATGGGGGTGTGGACTTGCAAAAGAGGAAGCTCACCCAGCCCAGCTCGAAACCACCCCGAGGGCAGAGCCAAGTGGAAAACGTCCCTGCTCTCAAAGCAACTGTGTCAGGACACAAGGATTTCACTGATCTTCCAAGTGAAAACTCTTATTTGCACCACACTGAAACAGCATCACAAACCCCTCTGCACTAATAAACTTTTTCACTTTCAAAGAGTCCGGCCACAAACTGGAAAACATCCACCTAAAACATCCACAGCCCAGAAATGTACCAGCAGGGAAAGCTGCTGCTGGCTACAGTTCAGCTGCACCCATGGAACTGCCCCACATAACCCGGGGTCTGCACTGCCCTTCTCAGCTCCAAGTACCATCAACATCCTTCAGTCTCATGATTCCAAGCGGAATGGCCCCCAAAAAGTGTCTATTTTGCTGAGACACAAAGTACCAGAAGGAAAAGCTCAACAGCCTTGGGTTTGCATTGCCACTGTAACAGGTCAGCAGCTGTAGCCCATAGAACTGTATGCAAGGAAAACAATTAAATGCTCTAAGACCACATAAAGTGTGGATCCAAAACTGGTTTCTTTGCCAAAGAGAGGAGCTATAAGCCCATCTCAAAACAATAGAAAACATCCAGGAACTGATGGCATAGAAAGGGACCAGAACACAGTTCTGAGTGTCATAGATGGGCACTACATCAGCTACACTCCAACTGACCACAGCTGCTCACCTTGCCCCAAAATAAATGCACTGCCAAAAACTTCAGAAGCCCATCTCTGAAAAGTAGAAACTGCATGCCAAATTGACAGTTTCAGGAGAGCACCTTCAAAGGATGGAATAATTGTACAAGTCAAGGAAATGCTTCCACAGCAAATATGCCAGGGCTGAAAGTTGCTGCTGCCATATGGCATTGGGCACCTACGTGCCCCTGAAACACTGGGGCTGGCTCCTTCCCTTCCTATTCACAAAACAGTGACACCTTGGTTCAGGAAGTTACCAAGAGAAACTTGGGTACCACCTCCAGTATTGAACATATGCAGGAATGACAAATCCAACCCACAGTGCCAGAGTCTGTCACCCTCTGCCCCCTGTGCCCACAAGCACTGTCACCCTGGATGGGTTCAGTGCTCACAAACCCACATGTAATCACCCTAACCCTAAATCGAACCCCCAGGCCTAATGTTAACCCCAAACCATAACCTTGACTAACCCCAAACACCTGCCCCCCCCCCACCACATCATCACTGTCCCAGTGACATTTGGGTGCTCCCATCACCCTCCCAGCCTTCCCCAGCCCCTCTATTTTTACTCACCCTCAAAAGAAGGCACAAAATGAGTGAAACTGCCCTGGGCAGCACCTTGCTGATCTAATAATCCAATCCAATAATGCCAATTACATCTGTACACCCCCCCATCCCCACAGAGGGAGGGAAGCCCCCAGGCAGGTGAAGCCCCCCAAGTTCCTGCCCCACAGCAGAGGGGGAGTGTGCCCAAGGATGGGGCCTCATCTCCCGGAGCTGCTCTGCTGTCAACATACACCTGCACATTTGAGTAAAGAATACTTGAGACCCAACGTGGATGTAATTTTATTTTGTACTAATTTTGGCAGTTCTGGAGAGTAGGGAGAGTCATCATGATTTAAAGACTTCATGCTGTCATCTAAATACTCCATACAAATACAGTTGATAAATGAAAATACAGATTTTAACACATATATATTGTTGAAATTCATGTTGAAAACAGATAAACAATGACAAGCAGCACATCTTAGCCCTGCATAAAACAGCATTTTCCAGTTTCATACTCTAGACAGATCAAAAGCAAGAAACAGGGAGTTCTGCAAGCCAAGCTATTCCTAGCTTGGATACATCACTTAAGCATCAAGGAATTTATTGCCAAACAATATGGCCACTGCCACTCCTTTGAAATTTGACTGAATTCTGTCCATGTAACAAGAGCAGAATTTGATCCTTCTATTGGAGAGTGCTTTGCTGGTGCTCTGGTGATGAACACCTTGTATGCTGAGCCACTGAGCACTGCCTACAAAACAGCAGGGTGTGTTTATAATTACCACCAAGCAGGAAAGAAAAAGCCTCTCTCACAGACAGAGGTGGACTGAGGTGAATAGCAATAAATATCAAATCTACCAAATTACTGAGAATCGTATCTAAATGGAGAAGGCAAATGTAACAAAATGAAAATTAGCAACATCAAAGACTACCATTCATTAGTAAAACTCTGAGATGTGTAATGATGGAGCATTATTTAGCACTTTGCTTGTATTTATTTACTTATGATAAACTTTCAGTCTCCAAACTGAAATTTCATTTAGTTGCAGTATAAAACATGCCATGAAGCTGAGCTTCCTGTCTCAAGTTTCCTTCACAGTGAGTGGTGATATGGTCATTAAAATTCAGCATGTGATCCACCAAATCAAATGCTGAGGTCTAATTTTGGACAGGATAAATGATCCTCATGTTTACAGGAGCTCATGTGGGTCAAATGACCCAAATGCTTTGTGCACACTGCTTCCTCCACCTGAATGTTCATGGGTGAGACTCTGGGAGCACAGAGGGAGCGTTCCACAGGCACTGGGAAAGGATGTACCAGGAAGGCCTCATTCCAAAGGGGTCACAGAGAGAACTGGACTAGTGTCACATATTCCTCTTGTGTCCTGCTGTTCTGTGCATCAGGAGCAGTGCAGGAGCTGAGCTGCACAAAGCCAGGCTTCAGCTGCTGTTAAACCCTTCTTGGTTCCACCTCTGTGACTAAGGATCTGATCCTTGCTTTGTGAAAAAGCATTTGCACATGTGGAAGACAAGGTAGATTTGCAATGAGCATGCTGATAGACATCATCAGGGCAGGATCTCTTTGGCATGACAGGGTGGCCTTACTGCCCCTCAAAGTCCTGTTGTGCTACCTAAACTGGATCTGTACAGAACAATTATACAAAAAGGATCATTCTTCCTGAAAGTAGCAAAGCCAAGTTGTGACTTTCCTGTGGAACAACTCTTTCAGGACAGCAGTCTCAAATGCACTTTATCAGCAACAACTCCTGTTTCTTCAGCTCTTAAAAGAAGCAATCAGAGTTCATTTTTCAAAGTTTGGCAGGAAAATTATCTTCCAATTTCACCTCTGGAGAGCCCAGACCTGGAAAATCCTTCTGTAACTCGAGCTGGCTGGAGGACTGAGTCAGAGCCTTGGCATTTATTTTTAAGGCTTCCAGCTGCATCCTGTTATCACTGTCTTCACCATCAGAGATGGGACTTATTTCTTGAATTTGCAAGAGATCTCCAGTACTGAAAGTCTTCTCTGTGTTACTGGAGCTCATTCTCAGGGCTCTTGGTGGAAGGCCTTCCTTCCTCGAGCTGATCTTCTGAAGTTTAGCAGGGAGCTTGTTCTTCTCTCCTGTAGTATCAGCACAGTCAAGTGGACAAACCTGTTCTCTTCTGGTCTTCTTATCAATAGGACTATTCAAGAGTGAAGACTGCGACAGGTTTTCTTCTTGCTCTTTAACACTGTAAGGAGGAGTGGGGACTTCAAAGGTGGCATGAAACTGAGAATAATCCACACGGAAGAAGCCATCCTCCAGAGACATCACTGGGAGGAACCTGTGACCCCAAAGGACTTCATCTTCTGTGTATGAGGTCCTGGCCTGGCATGTCATTCCTGTGGAAATGGATAAGAGCATTCCAGTGTGAGCAATGGAACAAAAAATTCATGACAAGGCTGACAGATAAAAATCAGTTGCAGCCAGCAAGCCAAACAATTTTATAGATGATAAAATGGGGTAATTGTTCCTAGACAGTCAGTGAAGTGCTTCTAATTGACTAACTAGGTTTTTATGCAGATATTGCAGACTTGCAAACCAAGCCAAAGCATAATGTAAAATTAAAACAGTATTAGCTTTGTATGCTGGTTTCAGCTGGGACAGAATTAATTTTCTTCACCGTGTCTAGTACTGGAAGCCTGTAATTAGGTCATCCCAAAGCTTCTCTTTTCCAGGCTGAACAATCCCAATTCAGCCTTGAAAGAGTAATACTGTTTCTTGGCAGAAAGCACTATTGCTTGGCAGAAGCTAACAGAATCCTTTGGCAAGGATCAGGTGTTAGGGGAGACAACACCAAATAAAAAAATACAACCTTGCATTTCTTCTGTAGGCTGTCTGTTACTTTTTCTCCATACAGTATGTCAAGACAAAAGCTGTGCAGAGACACTGAAGTTCCTTCATGCTTAGACACAGGTAGTATTGTAAACTCATTTTGTTCCTCTTAGTGCAAAATACATCATTGGTAGTATTTACATGTGTGAACTCACAGCTAAAATGTGTTCTAACCAAGCTGGCAAATCTGTCACCATCTCACTACAACAGCACTCCCAAATTTATACAAATATCCTAGGTGAGCAGAACTTGAAGACTTCCTGTCATGATAAGTCTCCAGAGGCAGAATTAGCAGTCAGTAAGCCCAAATTCTGATTTGCTCCCTGGTTTCTGCCACACGGATTCTCAGCTGTAAAATGTCTCCCTTTAACTATCCAGACAGATAATTGCATTAAGGGAGGTTATGAATGCATGCTTATCTAAAATAAATGGTTCAGTTGCAGGGTAAGATGAGGCCTCTGCAGGGATCTAAAGATGCCCAACTCAATGTGAAAAGAGCATTCTGCCCCAGTGGATTGTGTATCTGTTTAGGGCCAGTGACTGGAGAGCAGTCAGACAGAGATGACTGCACCAAAGGGACACTTTTGGTGTCCAAAGAGACACTTTTTAATCACTTTTCTGCGTGGTGCCAGCGTGTTTTTAGCCCCAGGAAGGTGTATCAAGCTCTGAGGGTTGACCAGCAACCTCCCAGAAATGGCTTAAGAATAATTTGTGAGACAGCTGATAGGAGGTGTTTTGAAAAAGAAAAAAGGTTTAATTAAAGAGGAAAATAACAAACTATACAGAACAAACGAGTAAAAGCTGTGCACAGTGCAGGGAAGGCTCTTGCATCTGCTAAGGCACACTGAAAAGCCTCGAGAATCTCTGTGTTCTCTCAAGTATTCAATGATCTAGGAGGGGTTTTTGCTTGCTGCCCAATAGAAAACAGCTCAAGGGTCCAACTGGTGCCTTTGTCCTGGCACTGGGCCAATTGCTGGGTGAGAAAAGCATGGAAATTTCTGGTTCCTCTTCCTTAGAAGTTCCAGGGGTGAAACTGAAACTCTTTTCCTATAATGGGAACACCTGCTCGAGTGTGGGAGTGCATTGCAACACTTTTCCAAGGCAGGAATGAGGCAGCTGTTAATCTTGTGGAAAGAACAAGAAAGCTTTCTGATTAAATAAAGTTTAACAAATGCTCAAAGGAAGGAAGAAGATCAGAATGCTGATGACTGTACTGAATGATTTGGACTTGAACAGTTCTCATGGATCGTTGATGAAGAGCTCCTTATATAACTGGAACTCATTTTCATGGGATTCATAAAAGAATTGAGTCCTCAAAACAAAAGGCCACAAAATCAGCTGTCATCTGGACAACACCATATCCAAATTTAAAACCAAAACAAACCCCTTCTCATATTTGTCAATAACCACATGTGCTTACAATCTTTGTGACTATGAAGTCTGTATTTATGCTGTAAAGCTGGATTTCTTATTCTGAAAGTGCAAGCTAGGCTGAAAGGAATTTTGCAGCACTGGCAAGTTTCAAAGTTCATCTTTCTTTCAGAGTGGTGCTCCTTAAAGCAGAAGCCTCACAAGAGAGTTGAGCTGTTCCACAAAGAGTGGCAGGCTGTGTCTCTTGCTGGCCACTTTGGGAATTGGCAATGCGGAGCCCTGTGGGGAAGGGAGAGCTCTATTGGCTGGGGAGAGCCACTGAAGCTCTGCAGCATATGGCAGGATATGCTGGAGCATCCAGGACTAACAGCTGCCTTGCTAAAAATATCAGCACTGGAAACAAAGACTGAAAATCAGAGATTATGCAGATTATTCTAAGTCTTACCAGTGGTCTCGACGATTCCTTCAAGGATGACAACTATTTCAAACTGCTCACTCCTCAGGGATCTTTGTGAGAGGCAGAAAAAGGGGCTCTCTGAGTTAATTTCATGACAGATGGTTAAAGGGGAAACTAAAAACAGCTGGTCAGCTCCAGTTCCAAATCCAACATCCAGTTCACACTGGTCTAGTGGCAGAAATTCTCCCTCCGGCGTCTGTCTGGACTAAAGAGAAAAGATGATTTAGTAAATCACTGTGTGAGGGAAAACACAAAATCAGTGCAATCAACTTTAAACCTGCCTCTTCCATGACATTGTCAGCTCCATGTATTAGGTCTGGGGGCTTCATAAGGGAGATGTAAGTAATGCTAAATACTCTGAGGCTGCTTGGCAAGACCAACTTTGACTTTTCTTATTATGCCAGTAGATCTCATCACCACCTACAAACTTTACTGTGACATATATATATATATATATACATATATATAATATATATATATAATTAGCACACTTTGACAAAAATGTCATGTACCACACACTACATGTAATGCCTTGTAATGGATGTTCAACATGAATATCCTGTGGCAAAAGTTCCTGTTAACAAGACCAATATCTGCAAGCTGGGTGCATTTTATTTTGTTGTTTGAATTCATGTTCCATTATTTTTGTTTTGCCAAACTGACTTTTGTGATGTACTAACTCAAAAGTAAACACCACAGTAAATGTTCAGTACATCTGGTAAGTGGCATTTTCACAAAACCACCTGAATGGATGCTGATGATGCTGTCATCCCTTGCATGTAACACCTACTGCATGGTGACCTTAACAATGAACTTATTATTAAGCTAAATGCCTCATTTTTCTTCCCATCATTTCATGGGTCCAGCAAAAATATTGATATTGATGGCAGTTTCCCTGCACCCTAGGGATCACTCCAAATTCTCCTGGTATTCAAAGTCTAACTAAAAATCCCATCAGTTGGCCAGGCAGCTCCTCACTGACTGCTTTGAAGGTCTCTGGTGGAAACTGCCCACCAAAATTAAAAGCTGTGCACAGCTGATATAAATCCTATTTAAAATCTTTTCTGCTTATTGTTTGATTGGAAAGCGCTTACATCTTCAATAACATGACTCTTGATTATAAATAAATAAGTATTATTATAAGTTATACTATCATAAATGAATCAATAAATAGTTTTAATTGTGTTGCATTTGTATTGACAAACCTACTGGTTCCACTGCTTGGAACAAGGACTTCATTGAGAGCAAGCCAAAGGCAGCAGTTTTGCCATCAACTCAGATCTGACTGGTGTTCTTTTAAAAAAGTTTCTGTCTTTAAAGAAAATCCCCAAGTAAACAGTCTATCTTCATATTGTCTCCCTCTTCATGTGTACCTTAAAAATGCTGCTTTTATAAGTGCCTGGTATTTACTGGAGATTACATAACCTGGGCAGAAGGTTATTATTAAATCCAATCCATGGTTTCAGCTATGTGCTACTTGTTTGTTTTGCCACTGAGGAAGAAACAATCTTCCTGTCTAAGTAACAAAATTCCCCCCTGCACAGGAGTCAATTTTCTCCTCTACTGATGAAAAATCTCTCTCTCCTTTGCAGAGAAAATCTCAGCTGATTGCGTGCTAAAGCATTTTCACAAATTATTGATGATTTGAAACATAAAAGTGCTATGAGATAAAAGCAATCAACACTGCTGCTACATACCAGTCATGACAGTCTCTGTCATATGCAAAGGTGGCATCAGCCTACTGCAAAAAGATCTTTTCTCTTTTCCTGCAGAGCTGAGCTGCAGACTGTAGCACTGCTTTTGTTGCCTGGCTGCTGTTCTTGCAGTGGGTGCACAAATTGATTGCCCAGGTATGATCTTTGCTCCAGGGTAACAAACCTGTACAAACCAACATCTAAATCTCAAATTGCCCCAAAGCTTCATCAAATACATTTACCTAGACAAAAATGTGCACTTTTGCACAAACTGTTGCCTGACTGACTTAAGGACTGTTTGATCTACACACCATTTTTCTCTGTTGAAGAGTCTTTGATCAAATCCATTCAATAGTAAACAAATCCAGCGAGGATGATTAGAGGGAACAGATCTGGGAGAAAGCAAAAGGTTGTGTCTGAGGTATTCAGTATCTTACAGGATTGATTTAGGCAGGGCATGGAGGATTTTTAAAAGAAACTTGTTTTTTGAATAAAAATAAGTAAACCTGAATGAAGAGAGCTTGATAGCCCCAACACCTTCAGCCTCCTAGCCAGTGACCTTTGTTTTACAAATACAGCTTTACTCAAATGATCACAAATCAAGACAGAGGACTATAAAATGTCAGGAATAAGTCTGGAGGGAACACTTGTGATTCTTTATTTTGACCATCCACATAACACAAAGACAAGTAAATTTTGCAGATTAATACATGTTGAACAAGGGCACAATTACTTAGAAATGCCCTAGCTTGCAGTTTAAATGTGGTCAGAGATGGATAATCTAAAGGTCTCAAAAGAATTTCTCCAAAAGTTAATTGCTTCATAGCTAAGGGGGAAAAAAAAAGAAAAAAGGGAAAAAAGACTCCTGTGTCTTTAACTTTCTGCCACTGGATCTTTGCTCTGGTTTTTATTACAAGGCAGACTTCCATGCATCACCACTTAATCTGTTTTAACGTCTCAACAAATCTATCATGCTCTTCAAATCTTCACTCCTATCCTTTATTCATTAGCCTTGCTTTTCTAAAACCCTGTTTATGCATAAAAATGCATATCTCCCTTTAACTGACATGATGCAGTTTAATTATTAACCCTCTGTCAGTTCACTCATTAGAGAGCTCACATAATTATGTTTTGATATCCAGCACTGGAGCAAAAAAAGTGGGATTCAAAAGATGCAGCATCATCAGGCTTAATATTGCAGCACGTTGTAGAGAAATGTATAAATCTAGAAAAGCTAAACTGGTACATGCTCACTGCTCCTCCCCCACACAGACTATCAGCTTGCACAGAGTGTTATTAGATTTTATATTGCTGGAATAACATGATCCAGTTAGTTTGATGTCATTATTGAAGATTTGTGTAGAGTTTTTCAGTTGTGACACTGTACCTGGAGCTCTACCACAGATAATTCCTAGGATCACTGCTACTTTTTATTTTAGTTTACTTGGCCCAAGCTGTAAATATGACCTGTGTGAGCTGGGCTTGTTCAGACCAGAGAAGAGAAGGCCTAGGGAGATCTAAACAGAAACATTCCAAAACCTGACAGGAACGTGCTGAAGAAGACAGAGCCAGGCTTTTCACACGAGAGACAACAGGTGTAAGCCTAAACAAGGGAAGTTTGGATTGGATTGAAGAAAAACATTCTTGTCATGAGAACAGTTAAGCAGTGGAAAAGCTTGCCCAGCAAGGCTGTGCAGGTTTTTGTCTTATAGGTTTCCAAAACTATATTGGAAAAAGCCCAGAGTAACCTGGTCTGATCTCCTTGCTCACCGTACTTTCAGCAGAAGGTTGGGCCACAAACTTCCTCAAGTTCCTTCCAATCTGAACAATTCTGTAATATTAAAAAATGTAGTTTTTTGCACTTTCTGTCCTACTTATCAGCTTATTGAAATCACAGTATAATGGATCTTCTTACTTATTTATTTCCAATGCCTGTCACCTGCCATCTGTAAACTTTCTGTTACAAAAACAGCTTAAACCCAAGAGTTTGCTTTCAGCTTATTCAAAGTAAGTCCAGCCTAAAGAACAGGTGCCTGCTGGTTCTAACCCAAAGCTCACTGCCTCTGTGGCTATCATGCTTCACAACTCTATTTTTAAAACTATTGTTGAAACCAGGCTGAAACACGTTGAAAACAGGCTATGATGATTTTACATTCCTCAACTTTCTGAATCAAAATGTCCTATGCCAGCTGAAACACTGTATAGATGACTTTACACACCACCACTACCATGTTTATCAATGACATCAAGGGAAGGAATCAACAGGCATTAAAATACAGTTCACTGTGACATTAAAAAGTCCAGGACCTGAAACTGCACATTTTCAGCAGCTAGTTCCAAATTGTCGGGTTTTTTTCCTATTTCTTGCCCCAGGATTTTGCTTTTTCCAGCTTCTGTAGCACTCAATGTACATCAGAATGACTTGGGTTTCTGGAAAAGTTTGGGGGTTTTTGCTGAAACACAAACAATTAGTCTTGTAACTGTTTCCCAAACTCTCCACAATTCAGTCCAAAAAGGGCTTCAGAATTTTGCATGGTATCACTTTGCCATGCTGCTGCACAGCCCCTGGAGCCAAGGAAGAGCCAGCCCAGTGTGGCAGCACCATTGTAGTCTCCTGAATGTATCAGGGCATGTATCACACTGTCAGTAAATGCTGTTCAGACAAACTTAGGTTAGTGCACTTTACAAAGGTAAATCCTCAGAGCTCCATTGGTCTGAGCAAAACGTCTCATTCACTGCTAAATATATAACTAAATATATCTACTAAATACATTTAAGGACATAAATATCTCCCAGCTCAAGGACAAAAATGTGATGTGTTTCTTCACATTCCTTCACTATGACACCAGCACAAAAGAAAATTCTAGCTCCCTGATCAGGTGTAGAAGTGTAGCAAGATCAGCTGTTGGCAGCACTGCAGGCAGGTACAGAGGCCAGAGCTCAAAGCACAAAAAGGATTTGCTGAGACAGCAAGGAAATTCTGGCACATTCACTGTAAGTTTACAGGACACAGAAAGCTCCTTCCAAGCAGCAGATGGAAATTCAAGGGTGACCTGAACAGGCAGCACTGGCTCCCACTATGGTGTGTCCAGTGCAGTTACAAGGATTTGCAGAAAGACCTGGGGACTAATACCACGCCTTTCAGCCAGGACTAAGGGGGCAGCTACTGCATATTCATTTTTAAATCTTCTTCTCTCCATAGCTTGTGTTTGTCAGAGGTCACAAAGCAGTTTGAAGACAACACATGGGCATGATGATCATACAAAAAAAAAAAAAAAATCAAGAATTGCTCACTGATTCATTGTCTGGCCTACAAAACAGCTATCCTAAGACACAATGGTCATGCAGGTCTATCAAATGTCCTTCAGCTTTCTGTCCCAGCCATCTGCATACCAGCATTGTGTAGCAATAGAATTGTCAGCAGAAAAGACATCAGGTTGTATATTGGGTGTCTTATTTCAAAAGAAAATGTTGCCCTCTCTGCAAAAACACATTGTGACCCCACTTTTATTCCACTTCAACCTGCATTACATTTTGAATGACAGAATTAAATACTTTAGAGGAGATTTCTGCTAGAAAGCAACAAAAACCATGGTTCAGATGGCTTTCCAATTCCTACAAAAACTGCTCCAGTGTANTCTTAGCAGGTTCTCCATTTTAAGTGGTATTCTGTAGCAAGAAAAATGAACAGGTCGGTCTAGCATTTGGCACAGAACAGAAGGAAAACAGCCTTTCATATTTACCACTGCCCCGTCACCTATTGCTTCATGCTTGTTTATTATTAAAAAGGCCAGACAGAATTACCAGACAGAGTACAGAACATTTATAACAGTCAAATATGATATCCTGAAATTAATGTCATCACTGGGATCCAGCTTCTGACAGCTGAGGAGCTTTGGACAGAGCTCCTCACCAAGCATGATCCCCTGGCAAGTCACAGCTGCTGTGAGATGCTACATTGTTTAGTCTTTTTCAATGTTTTTCTTCCATTCTACTCCAGCCCAATTTATCTTCTGGACTTTTGTGACTGCCAAACTCTTCTGTCTTGATATTTATGGCTTTGTTTTTGTTATTATCGCCTTTGAATTCCAATTTTATTCATTCTGAATTATATTGGGCATTGTCAGTGATTAATAAACAGATACTGGTGACAACCAAAGGGTGTTTCCACTAAAGCATCTGTACCATCCCTCTGAAATGCTGTGAGCTGGAGCACTGGGATAAGGGGCTGCAAGTTAAAGCTCACCAAGTTTCCCCAAGAGGAAGAGGAGGTCAAGGTTGATCTTTATCCTAGTTTAATACCACCACAAATCAATTCCTTATTCCCAGCCATCATCTGCTAAGCCGCCTGCCTCAGTACCCCTCCTTGCAGCCGTCCTGCACCCTGACACATCCATCCATCCCGAGCAAACCGGGTTTCTGCCAGCCTCACAACGCACTGAAATGCCCCTGGGAGGTCTCTGATGTGACATGGAGACTGCTTGGCTCTTTCATGGCTCTGCCAAAATCTTCCACAGCCCTTCTCACCTCCCCAGTCACATCTCGGCACCCGCAATGCCAAGGGACAGCACGGCTGCCCCCGGGGCGGGGCAGGGCAGGGCAGGGCGGGGCGGGGCAGGGCAGGCG
>VWZU01004647.1:0-29316 GCA_013397095.1 Sterrhoptilus dennistouni
ACATTTCATGAGATGGTTCCAGCTGACCGTAAAATACACCATGACTATATGAAATAAATATTATTTGGTTCAGTCTTCTAAGTTGTTACAAGTGTGCATCTTAGTCATGCACTTCTTGTAAAACTCAGAGGAAAATGGGGGGAGGTAAAGCTGTGGAGTTTCACCTCCATCTCCAGATACCCCCTTTGAAATACAATGAGATGCCCTGTGGGTCAGCTCTGTAATCCAGCCCAGGTCCCACCAGCATTCCTGAAGAGCCTCTGCTGCACCTGTACAGCCCCTGTGAAAACTCCTGTGCCTGTGCAGAGAGATCTGACTTCTCCATCCTCTGGAGCAGGCCATGAGCAAAGCCAGTGCTTTTCCCTTCAGCCTCACTCCATCAGTGGGCTCTGGGTCAATTTTCATATGAGCAAAAAGTAGGGTGGGTGGTGGGGCCAATTTATCATTTTACTTAGAAACATTATTTGGCAGTGAATTTCTTGACCTGAGTCAACAGTCTCTTTCTGATTATTCTGCCTTTTTTGGTTGTACCCCTTTTTTATTTTTTTCCTCTGGTGTAACCTGCTCTCATACAAGGATGTGTGTGACACCTCAAGTGTAAGTGCTTGATGGAAAGGAGGTCACTGGGGGATGTGAAGAGGAAGGTGGAGGTGAAAAGGAGTCACTCCTCATGCACCAGATGTCAGAAGTCTCTGTCCTTTACATCCAGCTTCAGTCAAGTCTTTCTTCAGGCTGTCTCCAACTATAGCAAGCCTTTCTGTAAAAGAAATACCTGTTCTGACTGCCAAAAGCCAAAATATTTTTTATCCTGCTTGTTTAGTGACCCATAGCATCACTTGGTCTCTGAAGGGGAGAAATAAACTCTTCTGCACAGAAAGGATTTCCTTTAGTGTAGCAGTCACAGCAACTCACAAAACTCAGCTCTGCTCTATCCCCCAAATTTGGGGCCGGCAATTAGGAAAGCTCAGCTGGCAGGGATGTGGAGTTATTTCTCCTCTTCTTCTACCATTATTAGTATGCAGTTTCTGTCTATCCATCTAAGTTAAATCCAGCAGGCAGGATGAAATGTTGGTGCTTTCTTCCAAATCAGTAAGTAAGGCACTCTCAGAGACGTGCATCACCTGCTGCCAGAGCCTGCAGACACATCCCCAGCACAGCAAAGCACAGAGCTGAACAAAAGCTGTCATTTAACCCTGGTGCTATCCTTGAGGGCTTCCTAGCTTCATAAAATGCATTTTGGCCTGTGTTATGATGATTTGGTACCTGAATGATCTGTGCACCTCAGGCAGCATTGGTGAGGCAAAATGACTGAAATATCTGTATCAGTTTTTAAAGAGTTTTATCAGCCTCTCTTTTCCAGCTCTTCAGCTGGAGTTCGAAAATGAAAGAATAAAACTAATTTATGAACTTCTTGATTTCTAGGACTTGTAAGAAATCATTCACTGAAGTGTAGCATGAATGGGAGTTTAT
Organism: Sterrhoptilus dennistouni; assembly: GCA_013397095.1. Taxonomy (NCBI): domain Eukaryota; kingdom Metazoa; phylum Chordata; class Aves; order Passeriformes; family Zosteropidae; genus Sterrhoptilus; species Sterrhoptilus dennistouni. The sequence continues at coordinate 1,471 of VWZU01004647.1, forward strand.
ATGGTTCAAACAAAAAAGAAATTTTCACAGTTGGTTAGAGATCAAGCATCAGCACCCATCTCTGAACAGGGGATGGCACTGAAGGAGTCTGTTTTATGAATGGTAAAACTGAGGCATAAAATGATGCACATCCCTCTATGCAAGCTTCCATCAGCCAGAACCACTGTGCATGGGAAGCACAGAGCTTGTTCTGCCATGTGCAGCTGGGCTGTGCACCTGCTGGAGCTGAAGTGTTCCAGGTGGGATGGGCTGGAGTAAACTCACTGTTGAGACAATTTGCACACGAGAATTTTCGTTTCCAAATACTCTAAAGCTGACAGATCACTGCTAAAATAGCAAACTTGCCTGTGAGGTTGGAGAGTCAGCTGGGCAGCCTAAGAAAAAATACATATGTATAACCTTTTGAATTTTCCATATTCTTTTTATACCTCAGACTTTAATCTGGTGTCTTATAGTTATTCCAGGAAAGTCTGTACCAAAAATAATTTAAATTGCATCAGTGTGCACCTAGTGTGAGAACAGAAGGGGAATTCTTAGAAAGAAAGCATTGTTTCAGCAGTAAATCAATTCAAAATTAAGAATAATACATAGTAACACACAATTGATCTTTTATTGCAGCTGGTTACTTGTGAATGTGTGAGAGTATAATGTATGCTTTTAGCAGCTGCTTGGACTGCAATATAGAAATAAAGAAGGTTATATCAGTAGAAACACTGTCTGAACTTTTTCACTTACAATAGGAAATATCTGAAATACTGTAAACAATTGTGGTGGGTTCATTTAGTGACCAGGCAGTAATGAGGGCTGGCTGCTGAAGCCATCCATTAAATTGCAGACTGGTCTGTGTGCCCTTCAAACAGCTTCAGCTGAGGGAAATCCCAGAACTTGGTACCCTGCTTGCATTACAAAAGGATGAGTTAGAAGTGACTGTCCCGGTGCCAAGTTACACCAGGCTGGACCTGGCAAGGGGGGACAGAATAGAGCCCTCTCTGTTCAGTCGTGCCTCATGAATGTGGGCAAGGCTCTTGCTCTGCTTTCTAACAGAGAAAGAAAAATGCACTGTTCACTCTGAATCTGCAAAACCATATGAAGTGAAAACTGCCAGTTTCTGCTCGCTCTGTCAGAGGAGATAAAACTCCAACGAGCGCAAATCCAGAAATTCAAGTAAAAAAGTGACTGCTCGTTGGTGCACAGGAAATGTGAAGCCATTGCATTAATTAGCATTAATCACAGACAGATCTTTTGGTCTGATAGAAAGGTGAGTAACAAATAGCAGGTACCAGAAGAGCTCATAAAAAGTTAAATCTTTTCACAGTGGTTTTTAGCAATAGTTTGAAGTAGGTGGGAACAGACGATGCAGGGTTGGGCATCTCCAGACCAGGAGCAGGAGAATAAGTTGCCCTACTACAATACAGGTGCAATTTTCATGGATTAAGTAGACTTTATAACATCTCCTCCTCCCAGCGTTGCCAGTTTCAGATCAAATTTTTTCATACTGCACAAAGCTGATGTCATGAATGCTTTAGAATTGGACACGTCCTCCTGGAGTGTGTGGTGTGTGTGTATAGCACTGATGTCTCTTTTTTGTGGTGTGAAATGTGATTAACATTTTAAGCTACTATCCAAATCAAGTTGTTATTTTTATAACCCATCAAACGAAAATTATGAGGCTCTTAAAAACCCCTCAACAACAGAATCGTAAAGGGGATAATGACAGAGACATTAGCTGTTTATAAAAGCTAATATCTCATGCAAATTTGACATTACATGTCTTACTGCATGTTATTAGATGCTCATTTGCTATGCAAATATTATTCACTTTTTGTAAATGTCTGATCTTCAGTCAGCATAAGGAAACATGAACTTCAGTGCTATGCTTTAGCATTTTTCCATGAAAATACAAAAGAGCTAGACTATGGTCTTTGATTAATGCTTAGAATAAAATGAAAATGTTCATTTTTAATTCAAATGTACTTCTTTAAGGTGACAATCTTATTTTTTAAAATGTCTGCTAAATTATATAAAATACTTTAAATTGTAAGAATGTACGACAAGGTTGCTTCATAATTTCTAAGATTGTTTATTAATAGTTATATTAATGGCACAATTATTAAAGTGTTTGTAGATTGGCATAAGGAAGAGCTAACACTGACATCTTTTATTTAATATGAGATTTAACAAGACAGTGCATTTAAGGGTAGCTTTTGATAGTATTTCTCAGCTGTAGTAAATACATGGCGTCCCATTCTTTTTACATGAAAATTTACATGGCCAGACAGTGTAGCCTGGAAGAGAATCAGACATGAAGTTTTTTAAGACTGGATAAACCTTGGTTAAATTCAATTCCTGCTTTCAAATACAGTTGCTGGTGTACAGGGAAGGCAGGATTCTGGATCATCAAAAACAGTCTTGTGTTCTGGTGTGCCAATATATCATGTAATCCTTTAATAAACTAAATTTATCCCATCTACAAAATGTTTCTCCAGCTACTCCTCACAGAGGCTGGTCTAGGACCTCTCTCTTCTGATCACAATTATCTTCTCTACTGCCTAAATATATTCAAAGCAGTTTATACCCGTTTGTTCCTTTGACAATATTTTAGCTTTAAAAATGCCTTTTACCTTCCTGGAGTGTCTCTGAAGTATTTCCTAAGAGCAGTGGTACTTCTCTCCAGCTCTTGTTTTGTTAGGCTAAACAGGCCAGGTTGTTTTAGCCTTGTCTTTTCAGAGTGAAGACTTTCCCCTGATTATGATGCCTCTCTGCTCTTGTCAGGTTTTAATTCTTTATATTTTAACAGAGATAAACTGAATTGTTCAGAGCCTTCAGGGCATGAACCAGCACCTTGTACAATTCTGGTTTGTATTTGCTGTGTCTTCTTGGTGATACATCTCTGCCTACACAAGAAATTGGGGTTTTTTGCCTTTCCCCTTCCTTCAGAGCTGGCAAGTGCTTGACCCCTCCTGTTCTGTGCAGTTTCTAACTTTAGGGTGCTGCCCTTCAGCAGCTCCACTGAGCCAGCAAAAGTCAGTTTTAACATGGGCATTTTTTTGAGTTTATCCCAGAATGTGGGGTAATTGCAGATCAGAGCACTCTTAGTTCCCCCACAAATAGAAGAGCATTGCAAACATTGAGGTATTTTTGGGGTAAATTAGTGGGTTGGTGTGTTACAACCTTACATGAGGCCAGTGTGTAATGGACCTCACAAAGGTGTGTCAAGTCCTGAGGGTGTCCAGCACTTCTCAGAAATGGCTTAATAATAATAATAATAATGGCAAGATGGCTGATCAGGTGTGCTTTGAAAATCGAAAGGTTTTAATAAATGAGAAAATAGCAAACTATATAAAAACAAAAAACAAATGCTGAGTACAGTGCAAGGAAGCTTTTTTTGCACCTGCTAAGGCATCCCAAAAAGCACTGAGCAACTCTGAGCTGGTTCTTAAGTATACATGATCAAGGAGGGATATTTTGGCTTGCTGCCCCTAGAAACAGCCACAGGTTTTGACAAACATCCTAAAGATCCAACAGGTGCCCCTGTGCTGACACTGAGCCAACCACGGTAAGAAGGGCACAGAACTTTCCAGCTCATCTTCATTATATGTTCAGAGATAGATAAACTGGAACTCTTTTCCTTTTGTGCTTGGGTGTGGAAATTGCAGTGCACCAGTGGTGGAACTGGGGCTGGCTTCAATGAGGGGAGGGAGCACTGGAAATCTGCACATTTGAGTTTGAGCTGCAGCCCGTCCTTGTCCACACGTTATTGATCCTTGTCCACAGAACCCTGGTTCCAGGAGCAGGGTTCTCTGAATGCAGTGATGCTGCTGTTGCAGGTGCTCCTCACCCAGGCAGGCTGCTCTAAACATCCCTGATCAGTGCAGCAGCTGCACAGAGCCGGGAGAGAAGCGACTGTGTTGGCTGACACTGAACACGGGCTGTCACCAGGGGTGTCACACCACACACAGCTCCTTTCCTTAAGGAGCAGCCCTGTATTGTGCCTTTCTCACAGGGACATTCCCTTTACCACTGCTGTGCATGATTCCTGCTGTGTACAGATGTAAATAGAGTGGCTGTAAATCCAGTTGGCTGCTGCACACACATCCTTGAGTCAGCAGGCTGCACTAGCATCATCACCATGGCTGATGTTCCCTGCTTCCCAGTGAGTCACTGTTCATTCCAGTCCTGTCAGAGCCTCCCCAGGTGCCAAAATCAGAAATTTAACATTCAATTAGCACTATGTTTTGTTCAGGAAGAGTTCTTCAATTGCAATACACTGTTTGTGTATCATTATAAGGTAGCTGCCCTTCTTTGCTAACAGCTTGCTGTAATCTGTGCCATAAAGGACAGATGAAATGGAGCTATAAATATATGTTTTAATAAAGCACAAGTTAGTTTGTACCTTAAATTTCAACATTTAATGATTTAAAGCAATCTATCTCTTGAAAAATATTGTTTTTCTTAACAGTACTTATACATGAAAGAATTTCTTCTTTCTTTTTAATTTTTTTAATTGATAAGAGAATTGGTATTATGATCTGCTGATGAGTTTATACAATTGGTGAGTTTATACCTTGGCCTTTGCACCAACCACTATTTTTTGTGTCAATTCCTCCTTCCTGTGAAAGTATTTAGAATACCCTATTTATGTGTCAAAAATAGGAAGGATGATGGTGTCTTTGAGCTAAAAAGTGCTTCAGAAGGTCTCAAAAAGAAAATCTTGAGGAGCTGCCCAGAGTTGAATTACAGCCCATATGAGGTACATATATATTAGAAACAAGCACAAGAAATTCCGAAGTATAGGATGGATTTGAGGCATACTGAGAGTGTGAGTAACTGAGCAGATGAATCTTTTTTAACTGAATGGAGTTTTATTGCTTATTTTCTGATACTTAATTTGTGTTGCCTCAATCTGACATGGTCTCTTAAAAGCCTGAGAAATAGCAGATAAGTTTTTTGAGGAAGATCCAGTTCTCAGCTGGGAAGAGCAAATGAGGAAAGAAAGCGGATAGTTAAAAAGCCTACCAAATTATTTGGAATATCAAATTATTCTCCAGTCTGGCCTTGAGAGAGCTCTGTGTAGATGTAGAAAAGTTCCTTAGTGCTACAGAGGCTGTACAGAGTGTCAGGGATTTATTATCTGTTCAGCATAACCGAGGGGGAGGTGGGTGTTCAAAAAAAGGGCTTTGGAAAATCATCTCAACATCTCACCTGACGTTTCACATTTGCTAGGAGCTTAAATTCAGTTCTGACAGAAAAACATTACCATTTTCCCACCTATTCAGTCAGTCTGACAGCACCTGTGCAGGCTTTTACTGTTCTCCATCTTGCCAGGTAGGCAGCTAAGAAAATGACTGAGGTTTATTAGCTGGCACTGGCAAAATAGATAGGAAGAGCATGTAGTAAAAAATGTTCTACGTATTGTGAGCTGTACAAGAGTGGGTGGTGAGAAAAGGCCCTGAAAGTCCATCAATTTTTCTTTCCCCACAACTTCTCATCTTTCCCGAGATCCTACAAGCAGATAAATGGACCCAGAACACACAAATGCCTTCTGAAGTTTTTGAAAAGAAGTAGGATATTTCCTACCTCTTACCACAGCAGGGACTCACTGAGAGTGTTCTCATTTGAAAGGTCTCTTTCCTTCTTCTTCTCTACTCCTACACCTTTTCTAATACTTGAAAAGGGATAATATTCCTTCCCCACTGAAATACAGCAGCTTCAGAGGCATGTTTGTGTGAAGATGTTCTGGTCAGAATTCTTTTGACTCTGTTTTTCAAATGTCTCCTTGTATTTTTGGCTGAAATTGAGCATTTTATTATTCAATCGTCTTGTATCAGAAATCACCTCTTTGGCTTACTAAAAATGCAAATTATATTGGAAAAAAAAGAAAGGAATTTGGCATTAAGTTTGATGAATAAATAAATTTTCTGTCATTTTCCAGTATATTTGTGTCCAACTGTTAGTCCTTGGAACACTGGAATAAGCACTCTGCTTTTACATTTGAAAGGAAGCATTCTTTCCCTTTTTCCTGGTTTTCTGCTAAGCTCCTGTATTTTCTACTGAGTTTCCAGTTGTGGATAAAAGATATGTATACTAAAAATCTTCCTAAATTTATGTAAGATAACATTGTATTGAATTGTTTTGTGTCTGAAGTACTTTGCTACCAGCTGTTGGCATTCCTCACTTGCCTACATTTGACTTTGAGTTTTAAATGGGTTCCCAGTTCTCAGGGTTTGGCACATTAAGCAGTGGAAGTTTGTGGCTGAAACCCAAGGCTGGTGACAAACTGGGCAATAACATTTACTGGTGGCCAGGAACTAAAGAAAAGAGAATTATTATAATAAAATGCAACACAAGCCCTACAGATCAAGAAATTGGATTGTGAATGGACTTATTCTGGCCTTAATAACTCTTGCTGACAGTATCCCAGAATACCATCATGGGTTTGTTTAGGTTGGAAAAGGTCTCTCAGATCATCAATTCCAACTCTTCCACCACCACCCATGTCCCTGAGCACCACCCCTACACCCTTCCAACACCTCCAGAGATGATGATTCCACCACTGCCCTGGGCAGCCTGTTCCAATGCCTGGCTGCCCTTTCAGTGAATTCATTTTTCCTAATATCCAACCCAACCCCAGCTTTGGGCTGTTTCTTCTCTCCCCTTCTCTGGCTCCTTGGGAGCAGAGACCAATCCCCACCTCGCTACAACCTCCTGTCAGGTACTTGTAGAGAGCAGTGACCCAATTAGGAGGGTATCAGTAATGAAGATCTGGTGGTCCAGATTTCATCTATGTCTGTGCAGGTGCCTGGAGCTCCTGGATTTGATCACACATGAACCAGCCATGCCTGGAGCTCCTCACAGGCACTTGCACTGCCTCTATCACTGTGTCCTGCTGCAGGGGCTGCAAGTGCACCTGCATTGCTCTGCATGCAGGATATTTACTTAGCATCCACCTGGGTTTTATTACAGTCATCTGGGGCTTGTTTCATCTTTACTGTGTGTTATTTAAAATAAGGAGCATGGATGGGCAGGAATGGCTGTGGAGCAATTCTGGAGAGGAGTGTTAAAGCACAGCATAACTACAGAAGTGCTGGGTGTGAGTGAGCACAGAATCATGATCAGGGTGTATTTGCAAACACAGGAGTCATGCTTTCAAATAACATTAAGATTCCTCAGCAAATGGAATCATTACCATTGCTTCCTCTCTTTAAAGTGTTATCTCTGTGTGCCAAAATGCTGAACAAGACCATTGGAAAGAATCCAACTCTCATTATTCTTCCCTTAAAGCCTCATTTTTAAAAGAATCAAGGGCACAAGCATTACTTCAGTATCTCTTTTTACTTTCACAAGGCAAACAGCAAAACTTATTCAACAAAGCAGTGTTTTCCAATGCCTAATCTGTCATGTTTAAACTCAAAAGCAAGGAGAGATGTTTTAAAATGGCCAAATCGTTAGTTATATTAGGAGTAGGATATGTTCCTAAGAAAAGACAGGAAGATCATCTGAGGATTCAAAATCTCCATGAACACTGAAGTGTGAGAAAGATCGGCAACCATTGAGATTTTTTTTTTTGGTTCATAAACTCTAGACTTCTTACTCAATTGAGTTTGATTTTTTTGTTTTGTTTTATATGGAAAACCAAACAAATAGCAGACAGGTGCACCATTAACCTCTCCCTTTCACCAGCAATTATTCTCCCCAAGTAGTGAAAGAGAATTTTACCCAAAGGAATGAGATTCAATATTTTATCCACACCCTCATCATTTATGTACTAGAATGGATTAAATGTTAATCTCTTAATAATCCTTAATGAAGCAGGATCTTCAGAAATTAGCCCTCTTTAATTGTCAGATGCCACCTCCAAGGAAATGCTATTTGTCAGTCAGGACAGGTCCCAGTCATGGCTGGGTTTGAAAACAGATTGTTTATTTCTTTAGGACAAAGTGTTGCTGCACCAGCTGGAAGCTCCATGGTTTAATGCCTGTGGATAAATGATAGGAGTGGTGTGAGGCTGTCAGAGACAGCGAGATCAGCAGCTTGGAAGCTGTTGATAAGCAGCCCTTTCTCTCCTGAAAAGAGAGGTCAGGGGAAAAACAACTCACAGGACTCACAAAAGGAGGGAAATTAGAGTACAGGGAGAGGGCTGGGCACAGAAATGGCTCTGTGAGTCCTCAGGTGCGGGGGATGAGTGAAGGAAGTGCAGTGGCAGCCCTGGGTTCTGCAGACAATAAGAGCTGCAAGAGCAAGAGGGATTTAGTGAAGATTCTTGTGTTTTTCAGTGAACCATTTAATATTTCTGTTAAAATGCAGTAAGTTTGAGCTGTCTGAGCTCTGACGCTGCAGAAAATATCAAAATAAGTCAAATTGCCTAAAAACTTTTTGATAAGTAAAAGGAAATGTCCTTAGAGGTGCTCCTGGCAGGAGGAAAAACTTGTGACTAAGATGTACATGGCTGCCTTAATTTTACCTATCAGCCATGGGGGCTTCTGCACACAAAAGAAGGAATTATGTATCTGTCACAAAAATATTCTTGAAGCTACCCATCAAAAATAGTCTGGTTATGTTATTTTTTATCTAATCCTGAACAGTTTTTTAATGCTGTTATCTAAAATAATTGTCTGGTTTTAGATTAATTCATGTCAAAAATGAAGTCCATGTTTTCCTGACTTGAGGCAGCTCTTTTCTCGAGTAAATTTTGGCAAAAATGGACAAACTAATTTTGTATTTTTAGATGACATGAAATGGAGTCCCTTGAAGCTGACTATGCAACTTTTCTATTTTATTTAAAAAGTAAAGCAACAGCCAGAGGATATTCAGTGAAGGATGTTTTTATTATTCCAGAGTCTTCTATCTTCATATCCTAACTGTAGCAGGAACACTGAAAATAATGCTACAGTTTTGTAAGACTAAGAATGATAAAAGAACCTCCAAAGTGCAAATGTAAATACAATGTCCATCTTTAAACCTTATATCATCTTGTGGCACCTAAATAGGCACATGAAAACCAAGCACACACAGCAGAGCCTTCCTACTACTGAGCATCCCTCGTTACTGTTATTTTAATGTATCACCCAAGTATTTATAAATTTTCTTCCTTGGGAATGCATGAAGCCTTTATTTCTGATTCTGTCATAACCACAGGAGTGGGATATACACAACTGGCTGCCTGTTCATCACCTCTTCCATCTCTAGAAATATTATGGGCAAGTTGGTCTCCCTTTTTCTCCATCTACTTCCAGCCAAATTTCATACATCTGACTCTTTCAGATAATCATCTACGTTTAACAGAATGGTTTCTGTCAGAAATAGTATTTGTTAATTATATTTTCAAAATTATCAGAATTAAAGTCATGTGGCTTTTAGTATTTTCAGATCTGTTGCTTTTAAGCCTGAACTTCCTCAATAAGCCATACTGGAAAATAACACAATTCTGCAAGTAAAGGAACATAACTAGGATCAGATAGATAATTCAAATTATTTACATTGTAAAAGGTAGAGGTAAGGAGGGAAAAGAAAATGAAGAAGGAAAGTTTCTTAAGAGTGATACTGGTTAAAAAAAGGGTCCATGGTAAATGTTACTTGAAAAGAAAACTAAAAGCATTTTTGTTTGTTGCTGAATTAAACAAAATGCTGTTTGTCATCTCAGAGATTTCCCCACATTGTGGTTTAACAGATCCATTGCAGAGTGAGTTATGTGTCCATGAGCACAGGGCTCACTCAGATCAGCCAGGCTCTCACCCTGCCAGCACCCAGCAATGTCAGGATCATTTTTCTCCAGTCACAGCCTGTCTGTGAAGGCACAGCACAGATAATTTAAGCCAGAGGAGAAGGGTTTTGATTTCAGCAGAGGAGGTGTAGGATGCTGGTGCTTTACCATGAATGTGCCCTGTAAACCTTCACAGACCTGGAGCTGGAGAGGAGCCCCTGTCCCTCAGGACCTGGGGGTGGGAGGGCTTTGCACCAGGAGCTGCTGACTCACAAACCATGAGATATCACTGGATCATGGAATTGTTAGGTTTGGAAAAAGCCTCCAAGACCATCAAGCCCAACCATCACTCATATGCCAATGTTTGCATTGAACCCCTTACTGTTGTTTTTTGTAGTAGACATAAAGGACAAGAACTTCTCTCCTTTCACTAACGAGTTCAGTGGCTGTTCTTCTGTAGCAGATATTTCTAAATAAAAAGTCTTCGTGTCATAGCTTCTATTATAAAATTTATAAATAATAAATCTCAAAGATGGTTTCCAGTGAACTCAAAATTTCAGCTGCAAAGATGAGTTTTTCATTCTCGTATTATGAAATGGTAGATAAATAGAATTTTATTCTGATTGAGCTGTAGGTTTCTTTTAAAAGGTTCATCAATACATGGGCCTTGTCTTTCCACTAAAATAAAATTTATTGGGCAGCAACTTAATTCAAACTTAAATGAGAAAATTAAGATTTAAAAAGTTCTGTCTATCTGCAGATGTAATTAATGATCAAAAATGCAATTAAACATTAAAGAAGTTTTAAACTTCGTGGAATAGTTTCCATAATGAGTTCCTAATAATAAAAGATATTGAAGAAGTTTGAGAATAGTTTAAGCAGGCAGTTGCTTTCAGCAAGTGCAATGCTATAAGACTTTTTTTTTTTTTAACCAGAGAATAAAATGTATATACCAATGGAAGATATCCAAGATTGATCAATGGCATATTTTCAATATCTATTAGCTATAAATAAGCTGCTACAACTAGCAATGTACAGGTGATATTGGCACAAATACCAACACTTTGTCATTATAAACAGCATGATAAATTAATTCCCTATTTATTTTCTTTGGAATATCCCCAGGATAAACTCTGATCAGTAGAATTGTCCCTTAGCTCAGCAAGTAGACTAAACATTTAGAAAATGCTTAAGCAGAGGCTGCTGGTTTTGAACTAGGAATGGTTGAGTGAAATGTTTCCAAATGACAGTTTTTTAATCAGAAAATGCAGTTTTGTTGGAAACAAACAAAATTTCAATGGGAATATGTCCTTTTCAGTAACAATTCTAGAGGTAATTTTTTTCTCAAATGTAATTATTTGTTCCAGTTAAGCAAAAAGAAATTGCTAAGATGATGTTTAATTTTGACTACTTTAGTTCTTTTTTTTGGTTTTACATTTTGAGTGTCCCATTATGTTTCTGACTTTAAAAAATCATAGTGAGATTGCAACTTGTCATTTTTTAAAGTTATTTTTTAAATGAGAGATGTCTATCACTAACAGAACATTTTTCCATTAGCCTAACAAAATCTTTGGGAAAATCAACATGTTTCTAGGAAGAACCATGTGTGGCAAATTAATTTCAAAACCAAAAGAGCTTTTTGGCAAATTTTTTGATGAAGTTTGAAGGCCATTACAGTAAATATGACTGAAGTTTCTCAGTATGGAAGATGCAGACAGGATGGTGAGCTCAATGCCCATCTCTATTACCTCTTGTTATCCTGTTTTGTAAAATGCTGGATCTGAATTTTCATGGTACACCTGGTGTTAAAACCTTGGCTTTAAAAATCCTACCCCTTCCAGAGAAAAGTGTGTTAGATTGAGAGCTTGTGCTGTGTCAGAGAGAAAAGAGAAGATAGGGGACCGGAAGGAAAGAGGTGCAAATCAGATTTGGTTTCTGAAGGATGTCTGTGTGGTTTAAAGGCTCTGACAACTGTTTTAATATCACAACTGGTTTTGAAAAATATGGTTTTGACGAGTCTAAATTTGTTGTGCTCACATTTACTCTAAAAGTTTTCCTTGAAAGCTGAAACTTGTGAAATATTTTTTTCGTTTTTGTAGTGTCCCCTTGGATAAATCAACCTGTTCTGAAGCAAGAAACCATAATCAGCAGATTTGGATTAGTATACCTGAAAAGGGAGTAAATATTCTATATCATTTATGGTTACTTCAAAAAGACTTTGTAAATAAAGTGTTTCAGGCTCTTTTTTGTGTCTTTGTCTTCACTACATGGCATGAGCACTATATCTGATGGAAATGGTGTGAAAGTAGTTTTATTTGTGGTGGCGGGTTCACAGGGATGTTCTGTTTTATTAAATAATCTCTGATGTCTTCTTTCTTTTCACATTGGGATGATATAAATTACTGTGGTTTGTTTATGTGCTTACCTAACCCATCTGGAGATAAATACTGAACATTATTAAATGAAACAAAGCTGAAAACATTACCCACACAATTAGCCATTTCCTGTAACTGTAGTAAGAACATTAAATTATGTTGAAGATTTGCTGTGTGTTTAGGACCAAGCAGTAATTTAGGGGGAAATAGTTGCTTTTCTTTTCTCTTTAATAAATGGCCCCTACATATACTGGTGCCATGAGTCCTGGAGGGGCTCACTCACAGAAAACAAAGGTCTGTGAAGTGACCACTTGGAGTTCATGCACAAATTGCACAATGTTTAGCTCAGGTCCCTTCATCATTTCCCCCAAAAATAATGACTCTCACACCCACAATGATCAAGGTGTGGCCTTTTGCTACTCTGTTTTGGTATTTTGGTGTGATTACCTGGGATTTTCTCTGAGGAGAATGAAGTTTGCCATCTGTGAAGGACAAACTTTACCTGTGAACCTGTAATTTCATGCAGCAGATGATATAGATGTAATAATTAACAAATATTTTTCCTTGTGTCTCAAGAAGTGAAGTTTTTTTTTTAATTTTTCTTACTCCCTTAGTCTGAAAAACACTTAGAAATCATTTCTTGTATAATCTGCTTCTATTAATGGTGGGTTTTGCCCATTGCTGGAAAATCTTGGAATGTATCTCTTGGTTTAGAGTTATGAAACAGAGCATTTTCTTTCATAAAAGGAAATCTACGTGCATGTCTGTCTATATGATGGGCATCACATCTATCCCACATGACATTCTGTATCTTCAGGCCTTACAGCAAGAAAACCAAATGCATCTTTTTATTTCTTTTCCCATGATTTGAGCATTCAGTAACTAATTTAGGACTCGCTATAAATATATGTAGAGTTCTTGTATCTTGGCTGTAGACAGACTCTGTTAGCTTTTTGTGCCAACAGTGGTAGTTACAGGCTGATTTCCTGCAGTGGCTTCATTGATCAGAAGTCCACTATTGTCAGTATTTGGAAATGAAATCACAGCTCATCAGATACATTGTTTTATCTCATGCTCCAGCTTCCAATTTCTCATTTTTCTCTTTTGCCTCAGTCTGTTGAGACTGGTCATGAAAATGTGGGAATATTAACACTCTTTTCAGAACTGAAAAGAAGGTTAACCCCACACCACTTCATGCTCTGGTGTGTAATACATCTTTGTCCATTATGATGTCCACAGAGAGTGTTTTTTCCATTAAAATCAGGGCAAAATTATACTTCTCACCATATACATCCCTACAGGTATTCCTTCATGCAGGGGTGCTGGAAACTTGTGATTTTTTTGGCAGGTTTGTTTAAAGGTTATGGTACTAATTTCATCCTATTGTTAAATGACCATTTATTAAATTTTCTCTAGGAAGCTAGAATTGCTCTCAAATGAAGTATTTTGGTGCTGTCACCCTTTCTTAGGATTTAATGTCATTGTTATAATGAATGACTCATATGGACTCATTTTTCCATTGTTTCTACACTTGTCTCTGCTGATGCTTTCCAAATTTTCAGGGTCTTTGGAGATTTATGCATTTCATTTGCTTGTTGCATGTTGCTTTTCCCATAGATAAAAATCCCTGTTGTGCATCTTTCATGGAGGGCTGGGTTTTCCTAGACCATATCATTATTGCTCTATGGCCATATATTGTGGCTGCTGTCAGTGAGCTGATATAATCTATTTTTTACAACGATGTGGAAAGGCTTCATCCACATAATGCTGCTTTTCTGTTGCCTTTTGGCTTGGAATTTGCTTAGAAAATAAATGTTCTTTTTCTACATCCTATAATATGTCCTGTACATCAAGTTGGTAGCTGCTTTTGCTATTAGGATTTGCTGTTATTCTTGTGGTAGATACTTGTTTCCCCAGTAGCTTTTATCTCTCATCTTTTATGAAGCTGGAGCTATGTTAATCAGATCTTTATATGGAAATCTAAAATTACTGATTTTTTTTTTTACATGCTACCAAAAGACTGGATTGCTCCTCTTTTGTTCTCCATTTTTAAAAATTTGAAATAGAATTCTCTAGCAGCAGCAATAATTTTCAAGGATATAAAGAAGCTGGAAGTTACTAGAGCAATTTGGGAGGAGTAATAACTTTAGGTTGTGGGGTTGATTATCCCCTTGTTTACACCTTTCAGAATTCACAGGAAGAGTTACCATAAATGTATATGTTGCTTGTTTTACAGAGGTGTCAATGATTGCAAAAAATGCAGGAAAACAGCAAAGCAGGCTCAATATTTAAATTTGTAATACCACAAAATGAACAGCATTCACTGGAACATTCACCGGAGAGATAACGCAAAGGGCTGACATAGATTATTCTCTTTATTCTCTGGGAATGAGAAACAACTGAGCCATAGCAAAAATAGGCACCTTTTAGTGCCACAGAGGCCAACCCAGCAGACAACTTGTCATGTCAGAGCAGAACAAAACTTAACAAAACTTCAACAATTCCTCCTGAAACCTGCAGCCTTATTTTCTAATGTGATTACTGCTCTACTTGACAAGCTCTTAAGAAAGGTTTAATAAACCTAGTGTTCTTTCAGGAGCACTATCAGGACGGAAAAGATGGAAATTCAGAATGTTTCGTTCCCATTTTTTCCCCCCCTCTTTTTGTTATGAGGGGTGGATTTTTTTATGTGAAGATTAGAAGACAAAAGAACTTCACAACTTTTCTGTTTTTTGGTATGAAAGCCAAGGATCAGGTGCAGAGAGGTGTTTGTTTGGCCATGGTCCGATAAGGGTACCAGGATGTGGAACACTGTCCCAGAGCTGCCAATGCTGCAAGGGCACGAAGCCACATCCAACTCCCAGACTTACTGAGCCTCGAAGTCTGATAATTCTGCATTAAAACTCCACATATTGCACATGTGCCACTGTACGTCTCGTCAGGCGGTTCCCGATGAAGCACCGCAGGTTGACACTTCAGTAATGCACTTTCAAACTGTGAATTGTTTAACCAAACCTGGAGAGAGCTGGGGGCCCCTTTAATCTGACTAGTTCCAGGCAATTAGCTTTCATAGACTTGCAATTTCTGTTGTGATGAGGTACCCAATTCTGCACTTGAAAGCTGACATAAGCACTGATGCAAAATACCTTTGTCTGAATATTCCGAATATTTCATGTTGCTTCCCAAGTTGTGCTGGCTGAGGCTGGAGCTCACTGAGTTACCCTGAGGAAATGCAGGAGTCTGGAAAATTATTTAACTTTGGTGATTGTTGTCCAGAGTAGACACTAGGAACAAAATGAATCAGATTTATTCAGAATTTTTCTCTGTGGCTGCTGGATAAGGTGGTGTAAACCCTATTAAAGTCATTTTATTAACCACCTCCAAAATGTGACTTCAAGCTGTTAATGTTTAATGAAGCAGTGGAGAGTTACTTCTGTTAGAACTGTGATTGTTTTTTTTTTTTTAATTTTGGGGCAAGAAATGATAAACAGGGACAAGTCCTCAGTGGGAAATGAATCATTTTGGATGTGTCATCAAACACGGGTTTTCATTCATTAAATATCATTAATGTTTTAAAAAATATGTCAAATTTTGACCTGACCCCAGTGGTATTTTTAACTCTTTAGTGCATGAATGTACATAGAATTTCTATTACTTAAAGCTATCTTGACATCATTGTGATGGGCTACTGTGCTTTTGCAAATTACTTTGTCTTCTTTGTGGCTTTGCAATTCTTCTTCCTGATGACACGTCACTGATAATGTCATTTTTAACAGTGACTGTATGAACACTAAGAATTACTAATAATTTTCTGACAGTCTGTTTTTTAGATAAAGACTTTCCCTTCCTATCTTTCTTTCCATGAAAATCCAGTAGTGACAGATTTTCAGAAAAATAGTGTCTAAGTCTTTGTGTTTAAATATGATTTTCTTCACTTGGTAGACTGTGCTTCAAGATTAGGAAGATAATAAGATATCTCCTTTTAAATAAAGTCAAGTTGAAAGGTGTGATACAGAATAACCTTGTGAAGATTTCACTCTGCAGCAAGTAATTAAACACAGTTTAAGCATACCATAAAATATGCAATTAAAAAAAAAAAAAAAGGTTGTGCACACCGACAGGTAATATAGTAAATTACAGTCCTGCACTGTCTTTTACCTGCCACTGTATAAGCAAACACAGAGATTGCTTTTTGTTGAAGGTCCTTTGATCAGACAGCTAAATGTTGTCTAAACTGAAATATCTGTCAGTGTGTGAACCCAAGGGTCAAAATAAGGATATGTTTCATAGGAGTGGAAAAGAGATCCAGACAAGAAAATATAAAAGCAAGTGCACTCATAGATATTTTTATTTTCTGCCAGAAAAAAAACTTGTTATGAGACCAATCTTATCTGGTAGCATTGAGGCAACCATCTAGTGGTTTGGTTTTTTTAATTGAACACCATCAAATCTTTAAAAAGTCCTCCCATTCATTCTGCTTTAAAATTACATTTGAGTACATTCATAAAGGTGCTTTGATCAGGTGTGAAGAGCTTGTTCTTAAATTTCCCCTGTGTGTATGGGAGTGCTACAGCCTGAAGTCACCTATGTTTGGGTGAATGAGATTGAAGATAAAATCACAATTGATTTCTGTAAGAACAGGATTATGAAGAAGTCTATCATTTTCATCAGCATGCTCTGAAAATAATATGAAGGTAGAAAATGAAGATTAGCAGTCTTGCACTCTTCTCCCCTTTTCCAGGTCTCTTTCTTACAGAAGGCAGTTACCTTCCTGTGTAGCAATAATTTAGACCCATGTCACCGTTGTAATGACTTTGGAAAGCTATAAAGACACAGTTTGCAGAGTTTTAATGTATGTGTTTAAAGTATATTGCTGTTGAGCAAAGCACTTAAGTATGTGCTTAATTTCAGGTATGTGGTAAAGTGTCATTGGGTTTATTTATACAGCAGGCCTGAATCCTGCTGCCATGCAGAGATGAGGGTGGGACAGAAAGGGAAGGGAATGCCAAGCACCTGGAAAATGAGGGTTTGAAGGAAATCCTCAAATTCCTCTTGCCCCTTTTCCCTGAAGTTCCTGGAAACCATCTCTGGCAGTACCTGGTCAATTCAGATCCAGTTGGTAATTAGGGAAGTTCCTTATTATCAGAAGAAGTCATACTCCTGAAGTATTCCTTGTGGTTTTTGTAGTGAAAATGGTTGCTCCAGTGAAAAGTCTTGCTCCAGAGCAGGCTTTTGAAAAAACCCAGGTGTCCACTATTTTTAATACTTTTTCACACACTGGGAGATTAACCAGATTGGGGGAAGTTAAATCTGATCGTGTTTTCTCTTGATTAAAAAAACCCAAATTTCTTTAACGGCTCCTCAGATCTTGGAGTTTCCTAATTACTCCTCTTATTGCTCCCCACCTTCTTTTTTTTTTTTTTTTTTTTGGTACTGCAGCAACCAAAATTAGCAACAGATCCACAAGATCAATATTAACCAGATCAAATATTGGGTTTGATGGGATGTATATAAAATCCCTGCTCTTCATCTCTCCCAGGACTGAGAAGTGTTTTTGGGGTAACAGCACGAGACTGCTGAGTCCTGTTTAGCTCATGGCTCATGGACTCTATCCTTGTTGGTCCTTCCCAACTCAGGACATTCCATGTTTTATGCTTCCCACTGCAATATCCCATGGGACAATGTTCCTGTGCAAACTTTGGGCTGCAGTTCATCTTCTTGTTGCTTTTCTGCTCAGATTTCAGCTCTGCATAGGAAGTACTTCACACACTTCTTGGTTGAGTTTCACATTGTTGATTTGGGATCGTTTGTACAGCCTGTTTCCAATTCTGATTCTGTTCTTAACTGTCTGTAAGAACACTCCAGTGGCTGAAATAGTGATGAGTAGTGATGGACTTGCATGAAAAGTCCCTGAGAGTTCCTAATTGAAAATACTTCCCCTTTTGACAATTCAGTATTAAGAACTGACACTTCACACAGCTTGTCAAACAGCTGTGCAACAATAATTTCATCTAAATCTAATTTTCTTCCAAGAAAATCATGTGGTATTGTTCTTGAAGTCTTGCAGCACTTTGTCCTGATTATCCCTAGTTTGTCAGTTGAGTGGAAGTAGATGGGCTGGATATTATCTTGTCTGTATAAATTAATGCTGGCTTTTTAAAATCACCTTATTGTCTATAAACCTAAGTTTTGTATATATATTTTTTTCTTTTCTAAGACCTAAAAACTAAGGTGCTTGTGGTGTGTACTTTATTCTCCCTTTCCTTAGAGTTTTTTGCCATTCTCTAATCCACCAGAATTACCCTGTCTTTTTGAACTTTTCAGAGATTTGTCTTAAATAGTTCAGAGATGGCTGAAGCCTCAAATATTTCTGAGTGAGACTGATTTGTTGATTGGGATGTTGATTTATCTATTTGTTTATTTCCTTTATATTTTTATTTGCATGTTCTGGTCTTCATAATTGATTAACATAGTTAAATAGCATCAGGTTTTTGTCTGTGACAGGAATATTGGAAACATCAGCCTTATTCCTTTTCTCCTTCTTCTTTTGAAGTTTGCTTTTGCAGAGGACTTCTCTGTTTGCCTTTCTCTCATTTATTCCTAATCTTCTCATCAGAATAACTTTACAACTTTAGAATCTTAACTAGCTCTTTTATGTTCCTTCTATTTCCCTGGTGGTTCCTCCTTCCTTTTGGAAGACAAAATAGTGTCCCCAGTGTGTTCAGAAAGTTGAAATAAATTGTGTAATAAAACCCCTTCCTGCGGCCTGATCCATCCTGAGGGTGTGTCTGCACATTACTCCCATCGATACATAGACATGAATCTCAGGATGTTTGTGGAGCCTGAGGCTTGTGCTTGATTTTCAAGGTTAAAGAGGGAGAGAATGACTCCCTGCAGTACAGCACCTTTAGTTGTGGTTCCTTTTATCTTTATGCAGTCATTCAAGGAGACATTAATTCCCCCTGGCTGGTTGAGCTGCAGACTTCAGAACCAGCAGACGTGTTATTGATAAGAGTTAACACCTCCCTCTTCCCTTGTCCTGCTCCTCTGGAACAATTTATTGCCCTTTCACAGCAAAATCCCAGCTCCACACATCCCATGAATGCTGTAGTGCTGCTCACGTTGTTGACTGTGTGCAAAAATTTCAACCTCTTGCAGCTGTTTTTCATTTTCATGGCATTTACATATCACTGCCTTAGATATTTAATTGGGGGCTCCCTTTTTTCCTTTCCTATAATTCTGCTTCAATTTCCCAACCAAATGGCTGGCTTGAGAGTTTCAGACTTTCATAAGATCCACTTTTTTGCCCATCTCTGTGATTTTTCTCACTGTATCAGCCTAGCTTAGGGGTGTAATGTGAAGGATAGCTCTTCTCCTTAATAGCATTTTTTTTCCTCAAACCTACTGGGTTCTCCAGGGTTAGAAGCATCAGCAATTCTTTATCTGCCTCTCCTGCCCAATAGCCTGTCGAAATCCTCAAGAGGGTTTCTGAATGTAGCTCCCAGATGAGTAATGATGCTGAGCCTGGGTTTTAGATATTTATTTGGAATCAAAGTACCTGTGTGTCAATATGTGGTCCTGTCTAAGTCTCCTGAGAGGACAGTGTCAGCACACTGGGGAAGTCTGAGGTCTGTGCCCAGTTCTCAAGGTTAAAAATAGCCCCAAACTTTCTGTAACACTTCTCAGTGCCTCCTTCTAAGTCTTCAACTGTATTATTTTCCCACTGTCTGCATTTTTCCTTACATGCTTTGCTTCTAATTAGAGATTCTTGATAACAGTGCTGAGAGGGAAGAGCTCTCTTTTGCCTCAAATCACACTCTAGGACTTCAAGTACCCTCAAGTATCTCTGCCACCTTCTTTATTGAGCAGAAGTGCTGAAGTGACTGCCAAACTGCAAAGTCACAGAATCAGATCCAAATGTCTGGTCACCATAATCAGAACTAGGACTGAGATGAGAGTTCAGCCATGATGCAGTCTAAACACAGAGTTCATTTGGGGTGATGTTTTTTATTTTGGAAATGCTTGGTTGCATTAACTCGTGCTGATAGGAATTGAGTAGACCATTGCTGAGTAAGGTACTGTCTTCTAATTATTCTTCTCTTTTCTAGATGCTTCTGTTTCTGGGATAGACTACATCAACTTATTTTTTTTTTTTTTTTTTTTTTTTTAATGTGGCACCAGGATTTGGAAACATGAAGGAAGACATGCAATAAACTAGTATTAGAACTTATCGCTATACTTAATATTCTTAAATATTTGCTTATCTCACTCAATGTTGCAATTGCCAACGTCCAAGAGAGATCCTGCAATATTTTATTGAATAATTTGCATTATAAAAGCAAAATTCTTCCTAAGTCTTGTATACTCACATATTGTATACTTAATATTTTCCTCACAGCCTTGACTGGAGAATACTTCCTTCATTTACTAAAGTTGGTTTTTTTGTGTGCGTGTGTGTATTCACATAGTTGTTCTGCTTTGCCTTGGGCTGTAGTTGTGTTTCCTTGATGGATGAATAGCTTTCTGCATGGATAATTTGTATATCAGTTTGTAAAACATTTCCAGATCCTTTGGGAAAGAAAAGGTATTACACAAATCTTGGCTAATGGATGCATGTATTATTGTACAACTGCTTGATGCCTTTCATTATGTAACATGAGCAGTGGATGAACAGGCTCTTAGCACCAAGTTCTGTGACAGCTCCATTTCATATTGCAATAACAGAGTGGAGAAAAGTTTAGTAGGACAGTTTTACACAAAACCTCCTTCCCTTTGATGTAGTCATAAATCTCTTGGAATGCTGAAATCTACTCCATCCAGTGCCTGCTAATCACAATTAAGGGTATTGAAGAGAGAACAAGTGCTGCTGTTCTCCACTGTTTCCCCTGAATATTTTAAGGCATCCTAGAATTACGGTGACCAGCAGAGTTGCCATTTTTAAACCCAAACTGTTTGATGTTAGAAGATTTTTGTAATTTTCAGCATAATGTAAGTACACGTAGTCATATCTCTGTTTCAAAGGAGAACAATTCTCAATAGAAATTTGGTGTTTAATCACTGTCAGCTTCATGAGACTTGTTGGTTTATTTGTAGGGTGAATTGGAAAATGTTTCAGAGGGAAATCATCCTACAAAAATGAATTTTGTTCAAAAGAGTCAGGGGAATGAGATAGATTTTTACAAGATTTTAGAATAGGAGGAGAGAATAATTTCTATTGTATTGGAATCTTTTCTTTCTGGCTAAAATGAATTTTGACTTTTGTAATGTAGTAAAACTAACATAGTATTACTTCTTTGTAATAAAACTAAATTAAATAACATAGTAGTGAAAAATTCTATTTTTGTTTAGTAGTAAGAAATGTAAGTAATCCAATGTTATTGAAATGTTTTACTTAGTTTTTTCTCCAAATTTAATTATATTGTAGGTTGTAGCATTTTGTTACGATTCTATTCTGATTTTTAACTCCCATCATTCTCTCATTTTTTTCCCCTTTTTTTCATTCTACTCTTCCTCCTTGCCACCTCCAAAATTAGCAAGTGGAATTTGTCTTCCTAATCCATCCCTGTTATGTAGTGTACAAGGGCAACATTTTAAAAATTGCTCAATTGATTTAAACATTCAGTCTGGGTAATTTTTAGTAGTAAGTGCCTAATCTATTGAGGGCCTGTTTAATATCCCACTTACTTCCTGCATCCCTCATGGTTAAACATCTGTGGATCTGACAAGTCTTCCAGGAGCAGCAAGGAGATCTTGGATTCCTGAGCAGGCCAATTGAATTTTTGTGGACTGTGATTTAGTTCATAACCTGGCTCTGCATGTTAATCTCAGTTCTTTATCAGTTATTCACCACAGACAGGGGATCCTCAGGGAACCATTTCCTCTTGCTGAACATCCATGCAGTATCAAGTTCTTTGAGGAACAGCTGCATGGCAACCATCAAGAAGAAAAACAAACAAACAAACAAAAATCTTCAGCCTCTTATTTGTGGTTTTAACCATGAGGCTGCCCTAGTAATATTTTTTTGCTTTTTCTGGACATATTTCTGGTTCATACCTATGTTAATAGGAGACTTCTGAGTTCCCAGACCAGTCATTTGTTGACCAAATTTAATTTTATTAAGTCTGTAAAATGTTGACAGATTTGCAAATACAGGATCCCGCTGTATTTCTGGATTCATATATTTTACTACCAATATTCATTAGGAGCATTTTAAAGGTCTGAACCTTAATTTTTTTTGCTGTACAGGCCGAACCCCAGTACAAATTTTACTGTTTTCTCCCTCAGCTTCAGGTGGGTCTTTCTAAGAGTTACAAAGTAAACTGAAAGCTTTAACATGCAAACTCTGCTGTAACAGATTTTCCTGGGTGAGGAGCTCTTCGAGTAACTTTTTTGCCAGATTAAAGATACAGTGCAGTGGTCAGAGTGTGGGAAATGCACATTTCAAGATCCATGATCTAGTCTTGCCTCTTCCCAGCCTATTCCATAATTTGTATATCTACTTTCTTGGGTAAAATATAGTGTTAGTGATAAGCTTGAATAGTTTTATATTATATTATTATTTATATTATCGCTGTTTCATTGAACTGCTTGTGAGATGTGGATCTTTTGCTGGAAGCTGCCATTAGGATTTAAATTCCACCAATACATTTGGATAGAGTTGCTCCATAGAATTTTTGGGAGTAGATCAGGCCTGCCCTTTGAACTTTGAACTATTGTTAGAATATGCTGTTTGTTGGACAATAAGAGTTATTTTTGTCTGTACTCAGTCTTGTTCTCTATACTTTCACTGAAATATTTGCATGTGTATTTTAATAAGTCTTGTAACTTTCCTGCTGGAATATATTTGCATTTATTTGTATTAACTCAGTGTTTGCTTTGATTGTTTTATCTAAAACAAGACAAGGAGAGAAAAACATGAGTACAATTTATTCACAAAGAAAATAGCTTTTCACTGAAGCAGGTGTTAGAATGGAATGTATTTCTACATGCAGAAGGTGCCTGGAATTTTCCCTCTATCAAAGAATTTTTAAGAAGGAAAGTTCAAATATTCAGTTATTTAAAGCCATAATTTAAAAAGCATTCTGTACAAAACAACAATCTGTCTGTTTTTCAGCTTTATGTGACTCAGAGTGGTTTTCTTCTGGAGAACTATCTTTAGTTTTTGCAAGCCCACAAATCCACTTAAAACGTAAGTGAGGAATGATCATCTTAGCTTTTCTTGGGTTTTGGTGACATTAGTTTGACTTCTAAATTCACCTTTATAATTTCTATTCAATTTTTTTTTAGCCCAGTTGCCACAGCTTTAAAATGAATCAGAAACCCATAATCAGAGTTTATTTATAAGATTTGATTTGAAAAAACCATTGACAAGCTCTCAAGCCATGACCCTGCAGCTTTCATGAAGTCATCAGCCAGACTACACAGAGGCTGTGAGTGATAGGATGAGTCTTTTCCCCCCTCAATTTTAAGAGCCTGAGTGCTGAGGTTGTTGGCTAGATGTGATTGACAGTTTTTTGGTCTTAACTACAGAATCACAGAATAAGTTGAGCTGGGAAGGACCCCCAAAGATCATTGAGTCCAACCCATGGCCCTGCACAGGACCATTTCCAGGAGTCACACCCTGTGCCCAAGGGCATTGTCTAAACTCTTCTTGAGCTCTGTCAGACTTGGTGCTGTGACCAAGTGACTTGATCACAAAAACCCCCAGATGCTCTTTGTAGGAATGGCTCAACTGGATGTAAAGGGTATAAATGGCTTCCTATTTTTATGGGAATGCTTCTAAATAGGTAGTATTTGCACTTTCACTGCAATTACCCAGAAAGAGGGGCATATAAAGTATACAGAAAACAAAAATGATGTAGGTTTGTTCTTTGAAACTGCTCCACTGGAGCAGCAGCAGAACATAAAGCTCTGTGCCAAAGGAAGGGCCGGGACCTGCACTGTGTCAGGAATGCTTTGCCTCTTTGTGCTGGCTGATACAGAGCAGCATCTGCGTGACACAAGGCAGTGAAATCACTGGATCACCAGGACTTTATCATAACCAGGTCTTCCATCTCTACTGCAGCTCAGACCCTGCAGCTCCCAGCCCATGTCCCAGGGCTCTGGAGTGATGAACATGTGGCACACAGGCAGATTTTGGTGCCTGGACCTGCTCCCAACATCACCCTGAAGGGGCCAGGATAAACCACCAGTAGATAAACCACCAGGGTTTCCTCAGGAAGAAAAGGGAGAATTCCCCTCACATGTGGCATCTTGTGCTGTATTCTTTTTGCACATATGTCTGGCCCCTTTACTTTTCAGTTTCCTGGCTTTCTGGCTTGTCTGTCCCAAAATTTTACTGCACATTAGTCTGCTCTGTCAGCACAACATATGTGCAATTGAGTCATGGTGCAATGCAAGCTGTAATGATCAGAAAATACTCTGGTGGAGCTGATATTCAGCTTATGTGGAAGATAAATAATCATGTTGTGTTTTGAATCATGCGCCCAAATCCTGTGTGTGAAGATGGAGGAAGTTACAAGGAGTCTGTCACATAAAATTGCCATTGAAAGGTGGATTAATGAAATGCAACCATAAAAGAACTGATTCAGACCACAATTCTATTGCTTTCTGCAGCTATTTCACCCAAGACTTAGGTGCTTTCCCTGGTGATACCATGAGGTGTTTGGGTGAAAATGGTGCAAGGAACCATCATAAACACCATGCAACTTAAGTGCTTTACCCATATGGCAACAGTTTTAGTACCAGGCTCCAGTTTCACAAATATGTCCTATTAACAGCTGTAAAATGTCTGTTCCTTTAAACAGCCCAGTCAAATGACTTTTAAACAGTAATTTGCAAAAAAAGACCTAAATAAAAGTTGGTGTGGGCATTAGTGAAAACAGGTGGATTAATTAAATATCACCAAAGCATCAACACTAGAAACCAATGAACCAACATTCAAAAATACTAATAAAAGGTGAGATTGAAATAAATAAGAGTCTTAACCTTAATTTTAGGAAGTTTTAGATAAGAATCATTGTGTATACAGCCAATTCCTGAAGTCCTACCCCAAAAATACTTGTTTCCCATAATTCTGATTGATTTATGAAAACCAAACCCAGCATTCACAGGCTTCGTGAAACTTATGCTGTACATCTCAGTCTATTAGAGTGATAAAACCTCACAGTGACTATATTGTTAATGAATAACCAAGCTAAATGACTGCTAATGTCTTTTTTCCTTCTTGATTAACAGTGGAACTCCATCACAATGGGTCCTTTTGAACACAAGCTGAAAGTAATCTTGATTGAAACATGCCTATTCAAACCCCAAATCATTAGAATTCTTCAGCTTTGACGAGGGCCCAATAATTAGATGAGTTGCATTAGACCTGTGCCATAAACAGCATGAATCAGAACATGTCTGCTTCTAGGAGTTATTATTTGTATTACTGTAGCACCTAGAGGCCACAGGCAAAATCTGAGTCTCCCTGTGCTATACAGTGCTCAGTGCAAACAAGACCCCAAGTCCCACAGAATGCAGCCAAAACAAAGGCAGGGTTGGCAGGGAAGTAAAGCAGAGCAAGAGGTATAGGAGGGCACAGATGCCACCTGTGCTGCCCTTTTTGCTTTTGCTTTGCATAGTGCAAATGTTGAACAAAAAGAGACAGCAGCAGAGGGTAAGGAAGTAAAGAGACAGGGCCGAGAGCAGCAAGGATGGGAAATAATGAATTATAAGAGAGAAAACAAAGGGAGAGGTAAGGGAAGAGATGGTGTGAAGAGAAGCAAAGGAAGTGGTGATTCCCAGTCTGAGAGAAAGCAGCTGTGCAGGCGACAACAATCTCGTATTTGGGTCTCATGCAGGGGGCTGTGTGGTGGCCCTCGGTGTTGTGCTGGAAAGGGATCATAAGGTCGGCAACAAAAAGAGATTGAGTCAGTTAATTTAGACAATTCTCCTACTCTAAGCATCACCAATTATACTCATAGTGCTCCAGACAGACACTTAGACAATAATCAAGAGATTATTTTCATTCTTTGGTAGTACCTTTTAAGCATTTGAACACGCTCCCAGTTCTCTTAAGACTTATCTGATCCAGATAATTTTCTGTTTTCCTTCGGAGCTTGTGCTTGCCACACTTCTGATTCTCCTTGTTACATGTCTGTGTTGCTGTGCATTCCCTGACTGTGTTCAACAGATGCCTTGCCAGTACTGACAAGAGCAAATGGAAATGATGCTGGAGAAACACTTTTGTGGATACTTTAGTTCTACTCAAATAATATTTTTCTGTACCAGGTGAAACTGTCCTGTAAGACAGTGCTGGAAGCCTTTGTGAGCCAGTCTAGGTGACATTGCTCTCCTACTGACAGGCTTGTTAGCCTAATAAAGAAATTGGGTTTGTTTGACATTATAAACCTTTGACAAATGAATGGTGGCTATTAGTCATCATCTAGTATTTGTCTAGGTGCTTGCAAAGTACATTTGCTTGGGTTTTTTTGTGCCTGTTGACCAGTGGAGGAGTCAATACAGGGATGGGTGATAGTGAAGGTGGAAACACTCAGTTCTCTCTTCTGTGGCTGCCTTGTCTGTAGTTCCTCAGTCCCATGTCATCTTCCCATCCCTTTTAAAACAGGTCCCAGCACAGGCTGAATTCTTAGATCTCTGTCACTGCTATTAATTATGCTCACCATCCAGTCCGAATTGACCTTTCTTGTGAGTTTTGATGCAAAATATATTAAAAATGATCAAAAACTCCTCTCATTATGTGCTGACAGCTTTGCTTCTACCTTGCAGCCTCCCGAGAGCCAGGCTGGCTGAGAGTGCTGGGGCTCTCTCTCCTGGCAGCCACACATTCCCATCCCAGTGCTCCACCTCCTGCAGGAGACATCTCCTGTGTTCTCCATCCTCCTGAGTGCTGGGGCAAGAAACCAACCTGAATGCACAATAAGCCCAGCCCAAGCCCAGGTGTTCCACCTGCTTGGGTTTGACGTTCTTTTCCCTTACAAAGGCTCGTGTTCACTGTGCCTTGAGTCAGCATCTGTCTTCACAGTTCAACCATTTCCTTCTTGATGGTTAGAATCAAATTTGAGATGGTCTCCTTTATTCATCCTTGAAGCTACCTGATGGTATGGCTTTGGGACAGGGTAAACTGGCTCCCTGTGGTCTTTCCTGATGTTCTGCTTTTTCCTAGCTCCGTATCAGGGCCTCCTCTGCTGAGTTCAGCTAAAACGGTCCTTGGAACCCCTTTCACAGCCTCGGGCTTCCCAAGATTACTGTCTTGGTGCAAAATAGGCTTGTGATGCCCCATGCAAAGGTTCCCAGCCCGGGGCTTTGCGGTACAGCCGGGGAGATCCACTCTCTGCTGAAATGCCTTGGCCGGGCCGGACAGCGGCGGGACGGGACAGCTCCTGCCCTGCCCGGCAAGTCCGGAGCTGTGCGGCACCAGAAGCGTTACAGCCGGGAACAGGGCAGCTGGGCTCCCTTCACCCTTGCCTCCCCTGTATCTCCTGTCGCGGTTCGTGCCGGCGGCGGGGCAGCAGCGGCAGTAGCGGGGCCGCTCCCCNCGGTACAGCCGGGTAGATCCACTCTCTGCTGAAATGCCTTGGCCGGGCCGGACAGCGGCGGGACGGGACAGCTCCTGCCCTGCCCGGCAAGTCCGGAGCTGTGCGGCACCAGAAGCGTTACAGCCGGGAACAGGGCAGCTGGGCTCCCTTCACCCTTGCCTCCCCTGTATCTCCTGTCGCGGTTCGTGCCGGCGGCGGGGCAGCAGCGGCAGTAGCGGGGCCGCTCCCC
>VWZU01004647.1:30533-76293 GCA_013397095.1 Sterrhoptilus dennistouni
GACCCCCCACAGCCGGGGCCGGGCGGGGGTCGGGCCGGAGCTGAGGCCGCTCCCCTGCCCCCGGTACCCGGCGGGCGAGGCCCCCAGGCAGCGCTCAGCTCCCCCTCTCCCTCCCCCGAGCACCTTAAAATACACGAACTCCAGCGGAGGGGGCTTTTTGCGCCCTGTCCGTGCGCGCCGCTTTGGGTTCCGAACTCCGGCACCGCTGGACGCGGGGAGCTGCATTTCACCTTTTCCTTCTCTGCTACATCCATCCACAGAGCTTCATTTTCCTTCCATGCGCTCGCATTGGGTGAAAAACGCCAGCAGTGGAAGCTGCTGGGCTCAGATCTGCTTTAGCAAGCCCGAGTGTGAGTCCTGCAGAGCACAGCCAGGCTGCACAGTCAGCTCTGAGGAGTCTGTCCCCTATCACCGAACCCATCCATTTAAATAAATTCAAAGATCTGTGCTCTCTGTTCAAAAATGTATGTGCACTATGGCACATTTTCGTGTAATGCTGGTAAAACGAGGCGTTTGATCCTTCTTGAATAAATTAATTGCACGAGTTACTGAAATAGATCTGAAATAGATGGGTAACTTCCACCAGTGCTTAAATTCCATGCAAATAGTAGAATTTATGGAAAAGTGACGATCATTTTAAATAGGCTCAGAGGTTCACAGGGCTCATAAATTTCAAGGACATTGTTTTGCTTTAGAGGGGTACTGCTATTAGATGTAATAAAAAGTACTTGAACTTAACCAATCTCCATTTCTTTATATTCAATTCAGAGGTGTTGAATTGGCAATTGTTGTTAGAGGTGGAAGTCTTTTCAAAGCAGGATTAATATTGTATGAGCAGAATTACCAGTTTGACTGCATTTTTTAGGTTGTAACGAGGAACAGAAACAAGATATCAATTTAAAGCACACTAAATATTAAGGTTTATCCTAAATATAGAAATATTATTGCCTGAGTGCTCTGGAGTGCTCTCAGCCTCTCAGTGGTGGATGTGGCAGCCACTGGTTTGTCTGTGGGCCTGGCTGAATGAAGTGTAGGTGTGAAGTCCTGTGTGTTTGGATTGGATTTTTCAGACCAAGTTTGCTTATCTTGATTAAAGTTGTCATTGAATCAGCTTTGATTGCCTGTTGTCTTAGGTGTCAGGGACATGGTGCACTATGTAACAGCATGGCTTACAAAAGGCTGCTTTTAGTGGATAGCAAGTGTTTCTATGGATTTGATTGGCCATCATAAGGATGGAGGCCTGAATCCTGCAGTGAGTCTGTGCAGAATGAGGCCAGGATTGTGAATGTCCATTCATGCACCTCTGCAGCAGCCAAGATCCATGGGACATGCTCAGCCCTGGGCAGGGCAGGGCTGGACCAGAGGCTGTGTCTGTCTGGCTTCACCTTTGTGCTGGGAACCATTCTTAGTGCAGCAGTGTGATTCTAACAAAAGAATATTATAGTTTCAAAGCTTTTTGTTGGCCTTTCGTGGTTGCAGTTGCAGTTGCAGAGTTGGTGCTTTGGTGAGCATGGGGGGGAAGAAGAAAAGGGGTTCATGTGTTCACTCTGCTTTTCCACACCCCACAGCACTCTCATGAGCTTGCTCATACGGAAAATGCTTCCTTCTTAGGGCCTTCAATAAATCCATCTCTGTCTGTACTCACATTTCACATTGAATGTTGGTGGTGAGCTTGTGGACCTTGTAGTGTCACTACATTTGACACGTGGAGTTTATTGACCTGTTTGTAACTGAAGGTGTCTGCTCTGAGAAGGGTTTCCTGAGGCAGCAGGGCTGGCAAATCTTTTTTGGTAGAGAAGTAGAAAGTCCTAGAAAGAATAAGGAACTGTACCAGGGTCTTCTCAGTGTAAATGTCTTTCCTGATTCCAAAGTCTGGTTTTACAGATTTCTCTGAGAGCAGTTGTACAAAAGGTGAAGCATTTCTGGTAAATTTATAGGCTTGTGGCCCAAGCTGGGATTTCAAATTACAGCAGGCTAATGCTGGGACTCTCCACTTTAAATAAAAGCTTGGATTGGCTGAAGCATCCACAGCCATCACCTTATAAATAATTGGATACAACTTCATATCCAACACTTCCTCTGATAGTACTTTTAAACCAAGGCTCCCCTGGGACAAGGCATCCAATAACAACTTCCATTAACAGTGCTATTGATGTTTTGGCATTCAGTTTGATAAATTAGCCAGATTTATTCTCACCTCGCTGCTAAATGATGAGTCATATTTATTGCAAAAATTACAGTTTTACGTTCAGGTGATATATCTGTGGAAAGGAAAATAGCTGTAAATTACCTGTATTTCTGGAATGCTCTAACAAGTGCTCAGACTTCTGTCACTTGAGCACTGTCAGGAGTTATTGTGGCTCCTTCAGTTCCCCTTAGAGGACAAAAATGAGTGTTTTTCATCTTGTAGCTCTTAAGAACTGTCCTGGGGTCTTGGACAATGATGTTTAGTGATCTTTTTTAGAAGGCACAACCATTTGGTAGTCAGTGGACACAACATATTTGAAAAATATAATGTACCTGAATGACTTGCTGGTTGATGAATGTTGCTGTCTTTGCAGATGAAAAACTGAGATAATTCCTCTAGGTATTACCTTTGTGAGGCTTCAATCTGTTTACAAAAAACCAGATGATCTACACCACCTGGTGCTACTCGCTGTTCTTTGTGTGTGCAGAAGACAGACCTTTGAAATTTATAATCATTTTCTCCTGGGCCTCTTTTACTCTCCCAACCTGATGCCTTTTAAAATTGATTTTAAAACAGAAAAAAAAAGTGTTGGTTTGTTTTGGTTTTTATATTTTTTTTTTCTGTATATAATTTTAGAATCTACTACATTATTTTTCTTAAAACAGGCTAGGTCAAATCAGACATTGGTTTGTATTAAATTTGGACATTATTTGGTAAGCATTTATATTACATGTTTAGTAAATAAAACAAGGACAACTGGCTACTGTTTGTTGGCTGTCTTGATTTCAGGACTTGACTTTTTCTGTCTGAAGACCAGTTTCTGTTGTCACCAGACAAGTGGTATACACTCTAAAAGTACATCTGAACAAAAGACACTTATCTGTGTTTTATTTTTTGGTGACTAAAGCCAAAATAACTTCTATTTTTCTATCTTTCTTCATTGCTTTGCTTCTTTTTTCTTAAAACCAGACTCGGATCTTGTAGTGGGAGAAATATTGATGGAAAGTTGTGTCTGTCCAGAGCAATATTCACCTTAATGAGGTTTTATCAGTGAAAGGGCTCTCTCTTGCCCCACGCAGGTCAGTTTGAGCATGAAGAGTCAGGCAGAAACTTGAACTCTTAATCACATACACACAACAGTTCCAGTACTAAAGATTTAGTCAGGTGGTCAAGTCCATGTCCCCCACTCCTGTTTGTGTTCAGAGCTGGCTTCAGTTCTAGTCCATAACCCACAGTGACTTTGCACTTTTCCTGCTTTCCAGCCTAGTGGAACTTTTACCTTGCTTTGTTGTGGTACTCTACCCAACTTACTGGTTTCAACAAGGTTCAACACAATGTCACAAACAGTAGGTAAGAAAAGCCAGTAGTAGTGGTGAAATAAAGTTATATTATTATGCCCAGAATATTTCATAAAAAGCTATCATTTGAATAGTTAATTTGAATTAAGTTAAACTTTTAAATTCTTTTTCTTATACTATACAGAGGGCACACTATATCTGTGCTGAATCCAGCAAGGGGGATTACAGGTTTGCAACGTGTTGACTGTGTGACCAGCTGCACAAGAAGCTTATAGGGAAATGTATTACCTGTGGTGGTTTGTAACATTGTTCAGGATCCAGGTTCTTGAGGAAGGCACAGGATGTGTCATCCTTCAAATAGTACCTGTGGCCTTTATTCATTTTCTCTTTGCCTGGTGACTGTTTCAGTGTAGTTCAGCTTTGTACCCCATTGTGGTGATTGGCACAAGAAGCCTGAAGCTTTGTCTTCCATCTTCACTGCAGTGCTTGTCTTCTTCTCTGAGCCCTCTGGGACAGGGGCCAGCAGGATCTTGTGTTTGGGGAGATGCTCCTGATGTTAGTGGAGATGTCTGTGACATCTGGTATCTGCTCTGAGTGCCTGCACAGTCATGGGAACCTTGAGCCACACACATTTTTCAGTGTCTGCAGAGCATGTGAGGGTGTTTCTCTGTGCCCCTCAAATTTAGAAGTGACGAGTGTCCTATGAGTGTCAGCACTCACTTGGAGAAATCTCCACCAGTGTTTATGCAGCCTCTGCCCTGTGGCACAACCACAAAGAGGTCTCTGCTGGTGGACACAGGGCAGGGTGATCATGCTGGTGCTCTCTTGCTCTTGGTACCCTCCCCTCATGGTTCTGAGGCCTTTTTGCAGCGTGCCTTGCTTGCAGAGCAGCGTGTGGGAACCTGGGCAGCATCATACAGCTCCTGACTTCCAGCCTGTAGAGCTCTCTGCTTGCAGGTGGATTAAAGGGATTACTTCATGCAGTAAGTCAAAAACTGTGAAACAGGGCAATCTTTTTGGCACTTCTGTGTCAGAAAGAATTGCAGGCAGCTGTAGGTTACATAATAGCCTCAGATATTTGAACACACATATTAGCTACTTTTAAAAACCTTGTCCTACCCTACCTTTAAAAACCCTGTCTGTGTTTTTTTCCATCATCTTCCAATTGAAAGTATTGCTTCAGGCAAGCTATTTTGATAATCAACAAGAGGGAGGAACTCTTTAAGCAAACAGAGATGCTGTTTGATGCTATTCTCAAATTTGAAAGCCATAATTTTAGCACCTTTTAATAACTTGGAGGCATTTGGAGATCATATGGATGAGTTAGCGACACACAAATGCGACTGCAGACTCTCTTCCCATGGTGGTAGTAAATAATGCAATAAATGATCCCTAGAGGGGTATCATAGTTGTTGTTGTTGTGTTTTATTGTGTTTTTTTTTCTTTAACTAATAAAGTTTTGAAATTTGTCTGACCTATGGAAGGACTTGTGGGTGTACAAATTTGTATGTCACATGTATGTCGAACGTGGCATCTCAAGACACAGCAAGTCTCACCTACTGCCACACCTGGCTGTGTCAGGCCAGCAGGTGCCTGTGACTTGTTGACACTTGTCTTTGCAAGTCTTACAGGACCTGTGTCGTATTTCAAGTCACAAAATCTCAGATGTCTCCAACTCTGTCCTTTTCCACTTTAATCATGCACTTCTTTTGCGCTTCACTCGTCTGCATCAAATGATGTTCATGAATATGTGATAGTAAAAAGAAGAATGCTGGTGGTGACTGATGATGATAAATTACTGTATTTATCCATTAGGAAGGACATTGGATGACCTACAGATCTGAGGCTGAAGCTAAAAGACCTTTTTTAATCTTTCTTAATGCTGGCAACAGCCACATAACTTATTACATGTTATTTATGTAGAGAATCTGTAAATAGTTTTGACTGACTCTAAGATAAAATAGATAAGATAAAACCCCTCTGGCGTTTGGAGGATATTGCCTAAGAAAATCAATTAGAGAGTATTAAACAATGTGATAATTTAAGGAAAATACTGATTCTCTAAAAGCTTTTGGGGGCATATTTTAGGCTGCCTGGGGCAATACTTGCAATTTACATTCCTTTGGGGAAGAAAGAAAAGCATTTTGTAGCTTTCCAAAAAACAAACCGGACCAATATTGAAGTTTTATTTGTGAGAGTATGGAGAGAATTCCAAATACCAATGGGAAAACCATTAAACTTACTCGAAGTGCTGGGCAAGTGCAAGAAAATAAATCAAACAGTGCCAGTGTGACTGATCATTCATCCCCTGTGTTTGTTCTCTCTGCTCCTGGCGGTGCAGAGACTGCTGACCTCCTTTCCCCCTCTTCCATCCTAAGGCTTCAGAGCCTGCTTAAATCAAAGCCTTTAAGATATACTAGGGGAGTCTTTCAGAACAAAGATTTGAGCATAAGTCCACCTAATTATTAGTGATGGTGTGCTGCAGTTTTGAGTCTTAAGGAAGAGCTGTTTAAGTCAGTGTTTTAATAACAATTCTAAATAAATACATAATTCGTCTAAAAGTTGGGTGACCTGATTCAGTGCAGTTCAAGAAGAGTCCCTTGGCCTGCAGTATGTTGCAATTGGGTAAGCCCATGGTAGCATTTTAGTTTGGATCAAAAACTTACCAGTGGATGAATCTTGAGTGACCCAAGTGAATTTTGTCTTGTACCCCAGAGCAGTTCCAGCCTGTGAGCTGGATTCCCTTAGGATAAAATTAAAGAAGCTGAGGTGCTCCAGCAGCACCCATGGGGTGCCCCAGCTCTCACTGGGTGTTGGGTCCTTGGGGTCAGGCTGGAGCTGGTCCATGTAACCCCCAGAAATACAGAAGGTGTACAAATCAGGTCCTTAACAGGTGTGGCTCCCCTGTCTGGTTCTGCTGCTCTCTCTTTGCTCCACATAACAAACACAGAAGGTGATGAATATCGTCCTTCCGAGCTAATGAACCATTGCAGGAACTTAATAATAAAAATCATACAGAACTTTAGAAAATCCAAAATGCACACTGCAACATATGAATACATGTGTCTATTTAATATCAGCTGTATGGTTTAGGTTTGTTTTTTTCACTTGGCTTAGGCCTGATACAACTACATTGCATGACTTTTTCCATTACAACACTGGATCAATTTCTTGCATGTTTGTATTTGTTTGCCATTTTACAAACATACCAGTGTTTATTGCTTCCCCAGTCAAGACAGAAATATCCTGACATGAATGAGTGAGTTGCAGGTGGTGGAGAGGTCTCAGTTTCACAGAGATGCTTATGAGGACCACTCAGAATCTGAAATAGACATCAGGAAACAAAAGGAGTGTGAGTCTGGCTGGAGGTTTATGGATCATATAATCTTCTGTAACAGATTTTTTTCCTAGCTCTACATAGGTGGATTTATCTGAAAGAGTTCCACTAACTTGAAAGACAATGGAGATTTACAAAATTGGAGGTTAAAAGACCTTGTTCCAACATTTCTGTGTGATTTAAGTGGGTCCTTGAGGGCTACCATATCAGAAATAATGTCAGTGTTTGAGATGTATTGTAGTTTTGTTGTTTTGGGAATTTGAAATGTCAGAGTTGCCTGTGATGGACCTCCAGTGCACCTTTAGGGAAAGCTGACTGCCTTTCTAAAATGTTACAGAGCAGAGCCATAGGGAGGCAGCTCACGTGTGGTGCTCTGTTAGTAAGAGTGGTGTGTGGTCAGAACAAGTCTGGCCCACTGATATTTGTGTACTTCTGTGAGAAAAACACTGACATTTAGGAGTATCTTCACAATCCAGAGGAGCTGCAGGAGGGTTGGTGTTGGTAGTTGTCTAAGGATCTGGATTTCTGCCCTTCAGAGAGGAACCTGAGATGGTATGAAATATACTGGTCACAATGGTTGTCATTTCAGGTGCACTTATAGCAGGGTGTTGCATTTCCATGTGTCTGTGTTTGCTGTGCCAGGAGTATCCATCCCACAGGTGTCTGGGGTAATGCATGTGCTGCTCCTGCTGAGAGATTGTCACATTTGGTTGTTACTCACCCTCAAGACCATCTATGCAACCTGGAAATTCCAGGTGGAAAAATTACTATTTATTTCAATACAGATTGCATCTGTGAGTGGAGTTTCACATTAGAAAATTTGTGTAGTAAAAAAACCCCCACAAAACAAGACTGTATTGGAAAATCAATTTAATCTGATTTTCTTGTACTGTCCATGCTCCATCCATTATTCCAGGAAAATGGTAAATAAAGAGCACACTTAGGAATGTTGGGTATGATCCAGCAGAGCTTTCAATGGTTATCTCTGAAGTGGTTCACAGTGCTAAAGGCACCATTTTATCTGCATAATTCTGTGATTTTGGGTAGAATTAGTATTACCTGTTTATCTAACCCAGGCAGATTTGGGCTGTAAATCCCTCCTCTGTCCCTGCTGCCAGCACAATCCTGTGTGATTCAGCTGGGCAGGATGGACTCTTAACCACTCACCTATTTTTCAGTGATCTGTGGATGCTGAGGACCCAGCACTAAGTGTTGCTTTCATACCACTGTGAGACTTTCCATCATTTCCAGGAACTTGAACATGCACTGGTAATAAGGAGGAGAGGAGCAGCACACCAGAATTGTCAGCAAATTGCAAAAGACCTGAGGAATGGAGGGTTTTTTTTTTTTTTTGACTGTGTTGTGCTTAGTGTGCTCAAGTAGGGTATGGAGTAATGAGCCATAGTCACATTTACATGGAAACCACTTCCTCTAATGAGGGGAATGGTGTTATCTATTTTACTGTAGTGGATTTCCATTAAGAGCAGGACTTCAGCACATCCACCCTCTAAAATGTGGGCTGGGATGAGCTTGGTGGAAACAAGGAACATAAATAGGAGGGATTGGATGGATGAGATGGAGAACTCTGGCTGTGACCAGTCCAGGGAGAAAACAAACACAGTGTAAGAAATCCCTTCCAGGTGCTGGTCTGTGTTGCAATCAAGTGCCTGATCTTGCACAAAATCATAACAAGAAGCAGTAGGTACATAAAATGAAAAGGAAAATGAAATAAGGAGCATATTTTTCAAGGCAGGCAATTTAACCCTTGGAATAGAAATGCTGAGCTAAGTTTTGAACTCTGCGCCTTTTGATGTCTTTAAATGAAAAATGGTTTCCAGAAAGATGCCCAAGGAAAAAAAAAATTGAATTTTGGCCCTTGGGAAAAGGTAATATCCCAGGGAAATGTAATGGGTTGCAGTCTACAGGAGATGGAATGATGGGGATGCCCTGGTGAATCAGTGAATTACTGGTAGTTTTACTATTGTTGATAGTCGATACAAATGAACTCCTATGAGATAAACAAACCAAACTTTTATTACAATCATCTCTTTTCTTTTCCCCTTTCTGCTACTTGACAATGATAGAAAGTTCCTCCTTTCCTTTTTATGTGCTACTGTAAATCTTCGTTGTAATAGGGAAGGAATAATAGGTTATCTTATGTCTGATCTAAAGAGAACTTTTCCTCAAGAGCTGTAGACTGAAGTATAGAATTCTACCAATTTCCATGCAGCATGTGACGAAACTTAATATATATTTACTTTGGGGTCTGAAAGCTGCAGCTGTGACTATGGAGAGGATGTTGAAGGCTGCACTTTGGCTGGATGTGGTCAGCCTTCACCCATGACCTGGCATTAACTCTTGTGCCAGGACCTTGATCTGGCTCTAAGTACTGTGCAAATTTTTTTTCCCTTTCTTTTTTTCTTCTTGAGAGAGCAAGAATTTCAGTTATAAGACATCTCACTTGCTATAAAGACTTTGAGGAAAGGACTTGTTTTGTTTTTTCCTTTTTATCACATGGACTATTGCAGTGAAAGCAACTTGATGTGTTTCTTCCTTGAGAATGCAGCATGGTGATTTGGTTAAAGCAGGCACAAAACCACGTCAACACTTGTTATTTGGTGGCTTTAGCTGGTCCATGTTGGGCAGTGCACATGCAATAATGTCCATCCAGCTCTAGTGGAGTGACTCCATCTGTTTGGTAGATCACTTGTTCTGTACCTCAGGGAGGTGTTTTCCTCCCAACGAGTCTTGTTTTACATCTGGTGTGTTGGGACTTATTCCTGAGACACTGCACATGGTAGGCAGACAAAGTCTGTATTTAAAAGCATTTCTAGAAGCAACTTTTAGTCACTGAAAACGAGTTAACTGGTTTTACAAAGGCTCTTGGATTTAGCTGACAGATTACTGAGAGGCTTTTGCCCTTAAGGAGTTTCTTGAGATTCTTGGTATGGAAAAAGCTGTGCTTTGAGATTAAATTATTCAGGTGTTTTTCAAAGTAATTAAGGCTTCTAGCATTTAATGTTTTATGTATGCAGGTTAAAAATGAAGGTTGATTAAATCACAACAAAGGGAAGTTTATTCACAAACGACAGACAGTAATGTCTCTTTTGTGACTGGTGGAATGCTGTTGAGCCCACTTCATTACATTGAATATTGAACCATTATATTAGTGCCATTTTTTCTAAGTGATGGCATTGTTAAAAAGCAGGCAGTAGAATTTGATGCAGTACAGCCCTGGCTGTGCTAAGTAGTGCAGAATACTTTTTTTTTTTTCTGTCAAGTATCTGATTTATAGACAATTTTTCAGCTTGTGTTTTTGAAATGGTCAGGTGAGCTATACAAAACTCAGCAAGACCAGGAGGCAGGCCAAAGTAATGATTTTGTTGGAAAGTAATAGACATGCCAGTATGGCATGTAATAACAGCAGGTTTTACAGAGTGCTGCAGAACAGTAGGAGTGTGAAACACATACGTTACATAAATTATCTGTGCATGCATTTCTGCACAGTTCTGGGCTACACTAACTCATTCATGCTTTCTTTTTTTTCTTTTTTCCTTCTTTTTTCCAGTCACTGAGAGTTTCAATGCATGAACTTTCAGCCTTTTAAAAACTTTACCTGTCTTATCTCCTTTTACCTTATCCTTTGGATACCTACACTCGCTGTTCAGGAGTCAGTGAATGGTCTTTGAAATCTAACAGCAAATCAGACTTCACTGTTGCAGGTTCCAGTGCTGTCTCTCACTGTCCTCTTTCCTGTCAGGAAAAAGAAAACAAAGAAACACTTAAGACACAAATTTAGAATATCCCCCATGTGCTGCATCAGTGTGAGACAGCTCATCTGTGCAAATATTTATTAATTTTTTTGAGTCTGCTTTT
Organism: Sterrhoptilus dennistouni; assembly: GCA_013397095.1. NCBI lineage: Eukaryota > Metazoa > Chordata > Aves > Passeriformes > Zosteropidae > Sterrhoptilus > Sterrhoptilus dennistouni. Next base: position 41,233 of record VWZU01004647.1, read on the forward strand.
TTAAGGGCTACTTCCACAATAGCACTGAGGTTTTGTACTCTTCTGATAGTGTTTCTTGGTCATTGTGAAGATCTGGAGGCGTATTTTTGTCCATAATTTTTTTTTTTGGTCCATAATTTTTGGATATTTTATGTGAGCACACAGAAAGACACATTGCCCTGCATGTCTTGTGTTTCCATTCCTGTACTCACCAGCCCATACCATGCATTGTAAAAGCTTTTCCCTCTGTCTATGATCTCCAGTTTTTCACAGCACCCAGGGAGGTTTGGGGCCTCTCCTTATAATTTCTGTTAAAAATAAAGAAGCCAAAGTTGCTCAAAATTATCTGTGAAAAGCTTAGAATAGGCAATTTAGGGTTCTTCTAACCCTGGTTATTGGAGAAAGAGACATTTCAAGAGTGTAAATCCTTTTAATTTCTTGGACATTTGAGGCAAATCCATGAAAAACTAGTGAGCTCTGTGAAGTATCTTAAGGGACCCTTCTACAGTTTCCACTGATCATAGAGGAAGCATAGTAATAGTTGTTTCGTAATCAGCAATGGTTTCACATTTTTGTTCCACTGAGATGGAAACTTCCAGGTGATTAATAGACTTTTTCCATGTGGGAAAAGATTCTCCCTTTGTTTTTGCCCTACCTTGCATGAAGTTGTTTTTGCTTTTTATTTTAATTGTGGTTTTTTGTTATAACCCCATCAAAGAAAAGGAATATTCCCATGGAGATAATATTTTCATGCTATGGAAGTGTTTTTTGGTAGTAAGTCTCCTGCAAGTCGACCTGGATGAACCAGTGACTCTGCAATGCCCTGATTTTTTTTTTTCCTTCTTGTTTTGTGCTCTATTTCATTGTTATTCCTGTCTCTGACTCCTTTTGCTACAAGAAAAACTCGTTACCCATTATCATATGAGCCCTTCATGCACTTTAAGGATTTAGTTTTTAGTAATACTTATGAAAAATACGTCTACTTTCTGATCATGCTGCAGTCTTCTGAGACTTGGAGGTGTCTGTGCCTTACCTTGCAGTGTTTGAAAACAGCTCTCAGTTATCAAGATTTAACATCATTTGGGAAAAATCAGGAGTTAGTTGGCTTTTAGGATGTTGCCCAAAGGCAAGGCATTCAGCATGCAGCCTTCTCTGATGCTGGTGAAGCACGAAATTTGAGTCTTCAGAAATTCACCTCAAGCACAAATCTAAGTAAAAACAGGATTTGGAGGGTGCCAAGAGGTTAATCTGGGTGGGGTGAGTTGTTTTCACCAAGAAAAGTCAGTTCCTTTATGGACATCTGGATCAGGGCTCTTGGTATAAAGGCCCACAGCTCTGAATCTGTCAGAGTCACTGAAATATCTGATATATTTTAGTGTATGGGGTTGTGGGACCTTTCATTATTTCTCTTCAAAGCAGCTACTGCTTTTCTGAGGGCTTAATTCTTCAGCTGCATGGCACCGCAGACTTTGTTTCTGTGGTTTTGTACTTCAGCAGTTGCAGTTCAATTCTAAGTGTTTCTGAAAGTTTTATTTATATTGTGACAGGGCTTCAATCATCATCCAAGATTGAATTGCAGTTGGAACATTGAGGGAAACAACAGCATTTTTCTGAAGTAAATAGATAGGATAAGTATCAAGTGGATGGAAATTAATATTGTTATCTCCATTTTCCATTTTTCAGTTTCAGCTTTTCTAAAATAGCCATGAATTGTTGTGATTTGACAAACCTACCAGCAGTTTACATTGGCTGTCTCTGAAATGGGGAGAATCTTTCCAAATAGACAAGAAGGGAGGGAAGAGCATTTCATTCTCTCGAATTGATTAGACTAAAAAAAAACCCCACTACATAAACAGAATATTTGCAAACAATCCCATCAAGCTGGAAAAAGAGGCAGCAAGTTTGTGCATTTGAAAAGGAATTTGTGATTTGACTGGAAACATTTAACCAGAACTTTAGGATTATTTTCATGGTGACTTTTCTTGCTCAAGGACTTTTGGTGAGTATTAATAGTTCTATGCATATAATGAATTAATTTAATTGAATATCTTTAGCATACAATATAGTGATAACTTCAATCTGCTGCAGTCTGTGTTGCAATTATTTGTATATACTGACTAGGAGAGTTCATTCTGAATCCACTGCTGGTATCCTGAACTCCAGGATAAGTTCCTGTTGTTTGGATCATGCCAAGTATTGAGCTGCTGTGATCCTGCTTTGCTGTAGAGCCCCAAGACCTCATGGCTCAGACCCTAAGTATGGACCAGGGAAGGTGGAGGCTGCAAAAAACCTCTGGAAACAGTAATATGAAGATGAACCAGTTGGTATTTCTGACAAGGACTGTGAGTGCATTCATCCCATTTCGAATCTCTGACACTGACTTCTTCTCCTCCTTTTTGGGTCCACGTCCAAAGAGTCTTTCAGAAACTTGCAAAGAGTCTAATTCTGGAAGAAACATAATGGTTTATTTTGGGTTTTATTATATTGCCACTGACCAAGAGAAGCCTTTCTGTGCCTGGATTTATGATTTATGGAACGTATAAAAGCTATTGTCTGCACTTCCCCCATGGATTATTCATCTTTTTCTTTCAAAATGCACTCACATGCCTGGAAGTTATCCTAGTTGCAGTTGAAACTGGAAGTTTGGAGGCATCAAATCACTTGTGATACTAAAGCAAGCTGCAGTTGGATGTAAAGATACCTGCTTCCCAGGAGGGTTTACATTTCGGGTAGTGAACATTTGTGATGCAGTTTGAAATGATACAATGGTGGGTGCTTTGAAAATGTTCCCCGGAACAACAGAAGGGCTCATAAACACGTAGCCGCTACTGTTGAGAGTTACTTAAGTTTTCATCTTGGGACATGTGTTGTGTGAGTTCTGTGGGAGATTTTGTCAATATTTTCTTGAGTATTAATGAAACTACTGGTAGCTCTGCTGCTCAGAGTGGCTGTGTTCTAATTCACCATGCTACGGCTTTGAAGAAGCCAGCCTTACAGGAGTTTCTCTTTTCTTACAAGACACTGGACTGGGGAAGCTGGATGTGATCCATATTACCTTTGCTTCCAAGCAATGCAGCTTAGAGCAAATAACCCTTTCCTCCAATACCCCTTGTCCTCTGCTGTATAAACCAGTCTTGGGAGCAGTATCAGAACAGTGATTAAAAAACTTTAATCCAGTCATCCCCAACCCCTAAACATTCAGATAAACCACCCAAACCCATTTTCCTTTTCAGAAATGTTACATAATAAAGGCATCAGTTGTCTGGGTGTAATCTGCCTCTCACTGCTGTGCTGCTGGTCAGAGTGAGGGGCTCCTGCAGTGGCATATGGGATTGGATAGTGATACACCCATGAAATAAATATAAAGAAAACATTGCAGCAGTTTATGGTAGTTTTACATTATTGTAATCACAGATTTTAGACAAGATGTTGATAATTTAAAAGCTGTTGAGAGAGGTATGGGATGGATGGGCCACCCACTGTGCACCATGGCACAGACCAGTGCATGCAGAAAGTGTGTCAGGTCCTGTGAAACTGGGCTTGTACCCACACCCCGTGTTATGATCCCACTTCTCACACCAATTTAATGTTATGATCCCATTTCTGATACCAATTAATGTTAAGATCTGCTGGAATAATGTTAGAATCCTACTCCTGAAATAATATTAGGGTCTGAATTAAAGTGCAAACAAGATCATATGCTAAAGTCAATGGTACAGATTTTATTTGACAGCAAGGAGTGAGAGAGAGAAATTGAGAGACAGAGAGAGAGAGAGGGGTAGAAACAGGAAGAGAGAGGGAGGAGAAAAAGAAAGAGAGAAAGATAGATTGTATTCACCACCACATGTTGCTCCTGCAGTGTTCAGCTGGCTCTTCTTCTGGTCTTCTTAGTGCTGGGGGTTCCCAAGTGCTCTTCTAGAGGCACCACTTCTATACAGCCCAAGTCCTGGGTATCCAGAGCCATTCCCACAATTTGGGATGGTGTGTGTGTGTGAGCAGTTTCTTCCTTTCCTCAAGTTTGCTGTGGTGGGAGTTTTTCTCCAAAACAGGTTACCCAGATCTGCCTCACCAGGTCTGGCATCCTCCTGTTGGTGTATCTGTGCTTTTCCCACAGTCTGCACAGTGGGATCTTGTCCAGTGTGCCAGTTCTATACTTTTCTTGGTAAGGTAATGGAGTAGTTTATACTAAGTTCATCACACTGCACTTACAGGATGGTCAGAGTATCAAACCAGGCCAGCAGGGCTTTAGGAGGGCTGGGTCATGTTTGATCAACCTGGTCTCCTTTTATGGCCAGCTGACCCGCCTGGTGGGTGCAGGAAGGGCTGTGGGTGTTGTCTATTTGGAATTCAGCAAGGCCTTTGACACTGTCTCCCACAGCACACTCCTGGAAAAGCTGGCAGCCCGGAGCTTGGACAGGAGCACTCTTTGCTGGGTTAGGAACTGGCTGCATGGCCAGGCCCAGAGAGTGGTGGTGAATGGTGCTGCATGCAGCTGGGGACAGTCACCAGTGGTGTCCCTCAGGGGTCTGTGCTGGGACCAGCTCTGTTCAATATTTGTATTGATGACATGGATAAGGGTATTGAGTCTTTCATTAGTAAATTTACAGACAGCACTAAGCTGCCAGCTGTGTTGATCTATTGGAAGGGAGGAGGGCTCTGCAGAGAGACCTGGAATGGTTGGATGGGTGGGCAGAGTCAAATAAGATGAAATTTAATAAGTCCAAGAGTGGAGTTTTGACCACAATAACCCCCTGCAGTGCTCTAGGCTGGGGATGGTGTGGCTGGACAGTGCCCAGAAAGGGACCTGGGGGTTCTGGTGACAGCAACTGGACATGAGCCAGCAGTGTGCCCAGGTGGCCAAGAAGGCCAATGGCATCCTGGCCTGGATCAGGAATGGTGTGGCCAGGAGCAGGAAGGTCATTCCTCCCCTGTACTGGGCACTGGTGATGCCACACCTCGAGTGCTGTGTCCAGTTCTGGCCCCTCAGTTTAGGAAGGACATTCAGACACTTGAGCACGTCCAGAGGAGACAACGAGGCTGGTGAGGGGCTTGGAACACAAACCCTGTGAGGAACAACTGAGGGAGCTGGGTTTGTTTATCCTGGAGAAAAGGAGGCTCAGAGGTGACCTTTTCAGTCTCCACAACCCCCTGAAAGATGGCTGTGGTCAGTTGGGAGTTGGTCTCTTTCTGCAGGCAGCCACTGACAGAATGAGAGGACACAGTCTCAGGCTGCACCAAAGGAAATTTAAGTTGGATGTTAGTTTTTTACAGTAAGAGTGTTAGTGTTTGTTTTTTACGGTGAAAAAGTTTTTTACAGTAAGAGTGATAAAGTACTGAAATGATCTGCCCAGGGAGATGGTGGTGTCACCATCCCTGGATGTGTTTAAATAAAGACTGGATATGGCACTCAGTGCCATGGTTTAGTTGGGGTGTGAGGGTGTGATTTGGACTCAATGCTCTTGAAGGTCTCTTCCAACCTGGTGATTCTGTGATTCCTCAGAGCTGTAGATGCTGACTGTGTGTGTGGTTTCAGCTCCCCTGGCTACTGGCAGACCTGGGAAGAAAATCACAGACTGAGCTTGCAAACACTTTGCTTTGGAGTGTGACTGATCAACATTCAGAAGTGCCAAATGCTCTCAACATCCAGCCTGAGGTACTTGGGGGTCTGAAAACCACTTTAAGGCAGAAATGATTACAGACCAGTAGACAGTAACCAATTTTCATGCCACCGTGACAAAGCCTTTTCAAATAATTGCATGAAAATACAGCTTTGAAACATGTATTTTCTGTATTTCTAGTGCTATTTATCAGATATGCATCAAGTTGTTAGAATTAATCTTCATTTGCAAATTTCTTTGAAGCAAAGCGCTCTGCATCATTATTAATCCCTTGAGTTTACCAACATGTGGACATCAGAAGGGATTCTGTTTTACTTTGATTGGGCTTTTGGGCAGAGAAAACAGCACACGCTCTGTCCATCTGCTTCATTAAACTGTAAACACAATTCAATTTTGTAACATTTTAATGCATGGACATTAAATATTTTGTAGACCTTGAGTAGCTGTCTGGCTGTTGTATTTTTAAAGCAAATTTAATCTTCTGTTCTAGGTTTTTGGGTTGCCTTTTGTTCTTTCTTCTTCTTCTTTTTTTAATTTCTTTTTAATTTGAAAGTCCTCTTACCTGACTTTAAGCCTTAGATGAAGTTCTTAAATCAGCAGGGAGGATTAGACAAATTTTAGGTATTTCAGCAGAACAATTCAGGTCATCAGTCTTTTGCAGTTAATTATAGAGGGAAGCCTGGGTGACTTTGCTCCTAAATTAGATGCTGCAATGATGGTGAAATGAGCCTGAATCTTAGCCTGGTGAAATGATTTCATATCCCAGTACAGGCGGGTTAAATCTCCAATCCAAAAATATTTTTTCTTTCTTCATTGCTATTAAAAATACATTTGGAGAGTCAATTTTTATGAACATTTCCTCTGCATAAAACATAGCAATGTCTGAGCTGGATTTTCTTCAGATGTTTGCCTGCATTTCCTTTTGAAATTGGAGAGCCAACAGAATTTGGAGGAACCAGGCAGTGAAGAAAGGGGGCTTGGTCTGCAGTGCCATCACTGCTGTGATGGTGTGAAGCTGCTGAATCACAATCACAGCCTCTGCTTCAGGGGTAATTTGTACCCAAGCAGTGCTGGCATAACTCTGGGGGTTTATTAGAGTTATGGCATGATTTCAGAGCTGTCCCACCAGGCTGCTGGCTCCCAGGAGAGAAAGTGGTGTTGTGTCAGAGTGTTCTGGTGGCACAAAATATAAACCTTAGACAAAGGTGATTGGCAAAGATTAATGTTTTGTAATTGGGAACATTAGAGAAAGCTAAAGACCTTTGTACTGTGTATTAAAAAAAACCCAAACAACCAGCAAGCTGTTCAGAGAAGTATAGTGTGGATCAGCATAAATCCTTATTTTCTGTGTAATGAGAGCCTTAGTTAGAGTTCAGTAAAAATTGTACTTTTCTTGGTTTTTTTTTGCTGGCCCTGTTCATGGCAGCACATTGATATGTGTGAGGCTTGAGCCGAGGACCTGAGCATGCTTTGAGATCTACACTTAAACAGTGTAATACAAATATCACATTTTTCATTTCTGAGATGCTTTTCCCCCTGCAATTTAAAGGAATAATATTTCCCTTATGTAGCATTGCCCAAGCTGTTAACAGGCTTGTTTTATGTTTTTGCTGTCACATGAAGAGAGTGGAAATCACCATCGTAGCAACTATGTGGCTTCAGAAGTGAAAGACGAAAGTATTACCTTTCTCCTGAAAGCATCAGCTACAGGACAGGTGGATTTTTTTTTCCTAAGTGTTCTCATCAAGTTGCAGTAAAAAGTATTTTTCATTCCATTTGTGTGCCTTCTGTTGGGCTTCAAAGCCAGTTTTACCTGTGGATGGCTGAAGTCAGGAAAACTGTTCTGTGCAGACTCTGGCAAAACTAACTCCTGCAAGGAAGGGGAGAGGATTAAAATCCTGTTTATCAGGGAGGAGCTCTGACCCCACTGCCCTGAGCTCTTAGGCTGTCTGAATGGCCACACTTGTTGGTGTCAGGGTGAGCTCTGTGTTGACTGGAGCTGTTCAGACCTCGCTGTGCTGAGCTGCTTCTGGTTTGGCACTGCAGCCCAGGAGCATCACTGCAGCCCTGAAAGGAGGGAGGTGACAGAGGTGAATTATTTTTGACCCGTGATCAAATAGCATTTTCAATGAGAAAGAACAGCAAAGAGAACAGGCTGTATTATTGCAGAGTTCCCTGACTTCCCCTTGCCTTCCATCCACACTGCCTTCCCTGCATTGTGTTGTGCTGGAAGGCAGTGCATGCCTCTCTCCCCTGGTTCTCTGGCACAGGCAGGTGTCAGGGCACTGCTGCTGCCACTCCAGGGGCTGTTCTACATCCTTGAGCCACATCCTGCAAATGATCAAGGTTTGTTTGAAAAAGTATGGACAGCGTCAAGGTGACAGTTTCTGCTGCATGAATGTCTGTGGACTGAGCAGGGAGCCCATGGGATAGAACCTGGCAGAAAATGTAGCTCAGATACCGTTGACAGCAGTAAGGGGTTAAGGAGAGATTTCTTCCCCACAGCAATGTTTTCTTAAAAATTTTTATTCATCTGTGGTGTAAGTGGATCTTCAAGATGCAATCTCTGTGTTTTTTCCACAAAAGAACAAAAAGAATATTTATGTTGTATCAATGTGTGATTACTTTTAAACATTTATATTATTAATAGCCATTTCATAGTAAAAGGTTTTCTAATGAAGAGCAATGGTAATAATGTAAAGTCTTTCTGCATAGTAATGTTGCTGGGACTTTTTTGAAAAATGTCTCACAGACAACTCTAGCTGTCAGCTGGTAAAACCAGAAGTCATTTCAGCACAATAGTGCTTTTATCATTGTGAGAGATAAAAGGGATTCTGATGGAAGACATTTGTGAAAGGTCCGTTTCTAAAGCCTTTCTCAGCAGTGGAGCCTGCAGGATGCTCTCAGCTGATACAGAACGTTGTACAGCTTCAGACCAAAGCTGTGTTCAAGTGGTATTGTTTCACCAGCCACCCTTTCTGAGGTCCTACCTGTGTGCTGCTTCCCACCTGTGTGTCTGATGGATTAGTGTGCTAAGAAGATGAAAGGCTCCAGCTATTATGTTTTGGAGATAAAATGTTCTCAAGTAGTCTCATCATGTTTCAGCTATTTTTTGTTTGCCTCTGGAATCCATCTTCTCCATGCACCAGTGTTGGTTTCCCCAGTATCTGGTTTTTTTTTTGAAAGTGGGCAGCAGCAGATCCTTCACTCATAACCTGCTCCCAGAAATTGCAGGTGCCATGCTAGTGTGCCTTCAGGCTGTATGCAGCCTTCTTCATCAAGGCAAGAGCGCTAAGACAGACACAGATAGTGTCCCACTGAAAATCAGGACATTTTAGGATCCATTTTTGCATCCATGGCCCTTGTCATCTTCCTCTTGTTTTCGCCCTCCACTTGTTGCTGCCACAGTGCTGCTGTGCCAGGGCAGGTGCTGGTGTGATTGTCTCTTCCCGTGTGTTTTAGGGAGTTGAGGTGACTTGTTAATGAGGTGAGAAGCTCTAGACTGCTGGATGTGATTTGGGTGTGGTGCAGATCATGTGTCCCTCCACGTTCTGCTCATCAGACCCGTGTCAGGATGTGCTCCTGGCAGCTGTGGCACCTTGTCCATGGCCAAGAGCCCCAGGGGCTCCTGTTAACTGCAGCATTTTCTAAAGCTACGTGAACACCTAAAGGCAGCCGGGATTCTGTGTGTGCCCATTTCTGTGAGTCTGTAGTTCCCTATCAAGGAGTGACTGAGAAGGAGAGCAGCAGGGCATGGTCTTTGAAAGTGCCTTTGCTGGGAATAGACTGGGAATGGCTTTGCCCAACTCTCCTGGGTGCAGATGTTTCCAGCAGGTTCTGATGCTCAGAAAAATCTGCTGGGTTTGTGCTGCAGCCACCCCGAGTCTGTGAGCAGGCTGTGGGGTGAGAGTCTGAGGCCCTGGGCAAGCCCAGCTGCTCAGCTCTGGGCTGAGCTGTGAGCTCAGTTTGCAGGTCCAGGATGGAGCTGGGTGTCTCAAGAGGAGTGCAGGGATCCCCCAGAAACACAGCCTCTCCCCTGGCAAAGCACAGCCCCCCTCAGGAAGCATGAGCAGCCGTCTAGGAAATGGCATTTTAAGAAACTGTAAAATCAGCAGTTGGAAATAATTGAATTGTGCCTCATACATTTGTTTTGTCAGTGCCTCCTGTATTAACTTGTTCAGTTATTAAAAGAAGGAAACCCTCCTGAGATGTCTCCTGCTTTCAGAAGTGCTGGGCAGGGTGTAGCTGCATCCACAGGGTGCTGGTTGCCTGGAAGGTCCTGGTGCCATAACACAGCAATCTGTATTCATGGGCTGTGCTTTCATCCCAAGATCACAGAAGAAACAGGATCATTACTGTATATTAAAAGAATTAATTGAGTGGCTTAGTTTACTGGCAAAGCTATGTATTGAGAGTAGAGAGCATTATCTTGCAGGTAACAGAGGTGCATGACCTAAGTCATGGAGTTCATTTCTGCAGTCAATCCTGCTTCCGATGAGAACTTCCTTCCCCTCTGGAATCCCATCTGTGCCCACAGCAGGGTGCAGAGCTGTGACCCCCAGAAATGAGCCCCGTGGTGGATATCACACCCCTGGGATTTTCAGGGGGCGGAAGGTGTTCATTTTCTCCAGTAACAGGCAGTGCCTTTTGGTCCTGATCTGAGGTGGGAAGTGGGGAGCAGAGCTCTGACGCTGTTGTACACCACAACAACACAGACTCCGACTTCAGAAGGCTGAAAATGACTCTTTTATTTTTGGAATGTGTCTCTCTTTTATAATATTCTACACAGACCAATTTGATTGGTGACAAGAAGAGAAAACTCTTCACTCACATTGGTCAGACCAGAGGGACATCAAGAAGAAGTCCTTACTAGGGAAAAGAATGTAAACAAAGTTGCAGTCACAAAAACATGTCTCTTGTTTACAGAAAATTCCCTGGGAAAAGAATTTCCGAAAACCAAAACATTTCAGGCATGAAACCAGAGCTACAGAGCTCCATCTCCCGTGTCTCTTTGGAGGTGTTTGCTTCAAAGCCGTGGGGTGGGGCTCTTCTTAAACTTCCATCCCACTCTGACTCCTGGCTTGTGGAGGGGTCAGAGGTCCCCCTTGTGCCATCCCTCCTTTGCCTAATGCTCCTGACAGAGGTGTGCCCCTGCACCGTGCCAGCAGCAGCAGCCTCTTTTCCCCAAAGGCTTGTCAAAGCTTCCTCAGCTATCTCGGCAATACTTTTATCTCTCTCTGCATAAGCGGTGTTTAAATGGAACAAATGGCCTGTGTGATCATTCCGGTGTTCATTTTTTAATGCATTTAATTCCTGATGCTGACACTTGGTTTTTCAAAGAGGGATTAGGACTGCTGAGGATAAACAGTGCCAGCGTTACATACAGCACGAGTGGGGACCTGTGTAAAGCTCAGCCAGGCTTTCTTATTGACAAAGCCTAATTAAAAATGGATAAAGTTAAAGATTTTTTTTTTTTTCTTGATAGTCAGATGTCCTGGAATGAACTGCGCTGTGCAGCTGTTCTTTTTGTGGTAACACAAGGGGATTTACACCGTGAGTTGACTCCAGTGTCTGTGGTCTCTGGGCATTCCCAAGAACCATGGGCTGAACATGCCTTTTCTATGAGCAGCACCTCTAAACCCTTCAGCACAGCTGCCTTCTCTCTGTGTATTCTATTTAAAAGTCCTAAAATAGTTTCCTGGAGCAGTTCCACAAAGCAGGCAGATTGAGCATCAAAGGATTGCCCAAAGCCCTGGGGTGGACCTATTTATTAAGGCTGATTAACGCAGTGAATGTGCTGCATATGAATTCAGGGCCCTCTAAAAATATTGGACCTCCAAGGGTTTATGGAATGATTTCGGATAAGTGATTCAGAAGCAGTGCTATAGCTATTGCTTTGCATTTATTTTTGGCCTTTTTTTTTTTTTTTACAATAGATTGTGATTACCGTGAAATTACTTTTAAATCTTAGGTTTTTTTCAATGTTTAAACGAATATCCTGCTTATAATAGTAAGAGGTGCATAGGCTGTCTTTTGGAACTAAAAGCAATGTTTTTTGCTTGTATGTTTAGGGATGGGATGAGCGATGACTTGGGGACAGCTTTGTGGTATAGTGTGTTTTGCTTTAGGTTTACTGACGAATGGTGTTTTCTTCAACCAGCAGGCTGGCAGGGAACTGCAAACAGTGACCTCATTTATCCTTCTGCAGCTCACTCTCCTTGACGTTTTCATCAGCCAGTGGGGGAAGACGTTTGCTGTTCAACTGCTGCCAGCAGAGCTGGCGCTTGTTTTTATCTCAGCAAACCCGTGAATATTCTGAGCACTGTGTCAGTTTGAGCAGTGTTGTGCCTGTCCTACATGGTTCCACCTTCTGTGCTGAGATAGGAGCAGCAGCAGGTCCACAGTGGCTGAGGCAGGTTGGTTCAGGGGTGTATTTCATTACAGGTTTGGGCAGCATGTGCTGCAAGGCTGTTTATAAGGCTGTTTGTCATTTGGACCTCACTAGTTGGAAACCATGGACAAAAATAATGTTAATGCAATATACTATTGATACTTTTCCTCCTTGAAAGATGCAGGAAAATCTACACGTATGTAATGTTATTGTCTTGGTCTTTAGGAAACAAGTTAATGAACCTACAGCAGAGTCATCATTTTTTTGTCTTTTTTCAACTTTTAGCAGATAACTTAGAAGAGTGTTTTGCAAAATCGAGGGTTAATAGATGAACCAGTATGATGAGAGAAAAACAATTATTCCTGTATTCCTAGAAACAACAGGAACTCTGAACAGTTACCTAAGGTGTCCCTTACTCTAGATTAGCTGGTTTCATTTTGTAAAATCAGGCTTAGACTTTTCCTCCAACACACAAATTGTGTGAAGTGCAAAGTGCAAGGCAGTCTAACGTGTTGTTAAGTTGGAGAGCAGATACTCAAGTCTTTCTTTTCTTGCTGTAACCTGGCATTAGCAATGCAGACATCATCCCTACAGCTTGTGTTGTCGTAGAGAAGGGCAGAAGTGTCCTGACAGATGCAAGCTTGTAGACTGCCAGGTTTCTTTTGTGCATGTTCTGGCAGTGATTTTTATGTTTATCTTATTTAATGGAATGCCTAAGAATATTTTAAAAAATTCATTAGTGCTGTAAGAGTTCATATAAATAATACTTACTTAATATTCTGTAGTTTAAACAAAAGAATGCCTATAAATAATAATATAATACAATAATTTTATTATAATAATATTATAATGAAATTGTAATACTTTCAGTGAATTTGTTCAGACTTTTAAAAGTCATCGTTAATATACATTGTGCCTTTTCTGCCCCATTGTGCACCAAGTTCCAGCAGGATGTGTAGAGGCAGGTGTGATGCTGGTTGGGGTACCCGCATTCCTTGAGTTTGGAAGAGTTTTACTTTGGAAGCAATTTAGGTATCTGCCAAGAACATCTCTAGTTCCACTGAGAAACAATGCAGTGGATGCACTGTGCAAAATAAATAACTGAAAATGTATAAGACAGAAGAATTAGTGGCTTCATGTAATATCATTGGCAAATTTGAGTAGATTTTTGCAGCTTTTAAGGCTAAAGAAAGGCAGACTACTAATGAGGTTTTTTGAGTAACTTGAAAGCTCTTTGAGTTTCCTAGGAAGCTTTCTCAGTCATGTAATTAATTAATAGTAAATACTTTTGGAAATTGCTGCTGTTATGCAGATTACCTTTCCTGACTTGAGATTCTTCTGGAATAGGTTGAACTCTGATATTTGCTCTGCAGTGATCAACGGAGAGCAAACACATCCATCTCAAAGACAGGGCTGGCTAGTTTGCTGCAGTAGCATAATGAACTCATCCTGAATACTCATTTATTCAGTATCTCTGTCCATGTCACTGTAGCAGTGTATAATCCCTAACAAAGCAGCTTGTTGGTGTTCTTATTTCCTGATTCTAGTATGCTGCAAACAGCATAAAGTTCCTGTATTGTCGTTGCACTGGACTGGCAAAATAATTTGTTTTGCTGTCCTGGAAACAGTACTTTCATATAACTGAGCTGTTTTGATGATATTTGTTGTCATCTGCCTCAGGAAATGATAGTGGCATCTTTGACATATGAATTACATTTCATGTTCCAGTCCTATGAAAAAACCCTATCATTATTTTCTAATTTTAGCTGCTACTTGTCCGTAGCCACTGCAGCATGATTTTTAGGAACAGTCTTCTAAACATCCACAGTTACATACTGTTTATTTTCAGCATATTTAAACACCTTAAATACCAGACTGATATTATATATCTAAATATAGATAAGCACTGGCATTTAAAATGCACGTAATTACTTTTTAATAGATAAATAAAGGCATTTAACAAGGAAATGTATAAGGCTTGCAATACCATCCCTGACCAGCCTCCATGTGTTTCTCCAGCACTCCAGAAACACCATGGAGATGTTTTCAGCACTTGTGTATCTCTCCTTGGTTCTGTGTGCTGTTAAAACAGGCTTTTAACAAAACAGCACAGCCTTCCTTTATTTTGGGAATCTTCGACCAGAAAAGTCCCACACAAGTAAATAAATGTGTTTTAAGGCACCAAAGATGCCCAGAGCTGTGTGCAGGGATGTAGCCAGCAGAGCTGTGTGGGCAAAGCCTTTCCCTGCAGGATTTGTTATGGACTAGGGAGGTTGGTATGGTCAATAATTTAATATGCATTTTGAACACTTAGAATGATTTAGTGTATTACATAAATACAAGAGGGAAAAGCTATGTCTATTTTTTCCAGTTCATTGTTCATGACGATAAGAGTTTTATTAACTTCACAGTTGGTGCTACTCTGTTGATGCTTTTAATTTTACTGAATTTTGTTTTAATCCATTAAAAAAAGCTAACAAACCAGGATTATACTGTTTTGGAGTTTTTGTGGTTCAGATTTTTTTTCCTCCTTTTTTTTTTTTTTTTTTTTTTTTGTTTTGTTTGTTTGTTTGTTTGTTTGTTTCACCTTTCTGTCTTGTGTTTCTTATTAGAAAGCTGCAATTCTTTATAAAACTGACAGGTACGATTTTGGCTGAGTGTTCAAACCAGAATACTCCATAATAAGCATGCAGGAATAATGAAGCATTGAAAAATGAGGGAAGGCTCTTCATCTGGGGCTGAAAAATCGTGTATTCTCTGTTAGTTTGAAGGCTGAGAATGCCATGTAAGTCACTTTTTTTTTTTCAGTAAGTAAGGCAATATTAGAATAGTGGAGAAGGGAAAAGGTAAACATTCATTACAGAATGTAATTACAGAATTCATTACAGAAAATATGGGCAAATAAAGAGCTGAAGAAAAGAGTTTGAGAGATGTCCTTGTCACTTACCTTTGCCTATGAAGTTGCACGTCTGCAGAGGAGTAAAGAAGGGGTTTTGTCTTTCTGTGCGCTCTGGAGGCTGAACTGGAACAGGCACAGATTGATCGTCTCATTTGCCTGGTTTTTAAAGCACAGAACAATCTTTATTTCCATTTCTCTTAGATTTTTGTTCTGCTCTTCGGAATGAATCCACAGCAGGTGACCCACAATTCATGGAGATCTGGAGGTGCTTGTTATTGTTTATAGATTGATAGTGTGGGTAGTAGAAAAACCCTGGAAAAAGGTAGGAAATGTAAAACCTGAATTTGAAACCAGAGTATGTTTAAGAATTTGGATGAATATGGTATATTCATAGGAAAACTAACTTGATTAGACAGTTCTTTAAGACAGGTTAGGGATATTTGGTTGACAAGAATAGCAACAATTTACCACACAAGTGTATTAAAATGTGGGAAAACGTAGAAAGTTATTAAAGGATAGGGAAAGAGCAGGGAGGGATTGGAATAGGAAAATGAGTAAGGAGTGCAGACAGACATTGCTGTCAGAGAGCTTTCCCTGTGTGTTATCAGCAAACAGTTGATTTTGGAAAGGAGGGCTCTTTTTGGTCCAAACAACAGTTGCAGATACCATTAGAGGTGATTACCAGGGCAGCTTTGTAGGATGCTGCATAACAGATTATCACTTGAAATTACTAAAACTTTCTGAGTGTAAATGTCAAAAGTTCAGCTTCGTGGTGCATCCATGGAGAGCATAGTTCAATGAGCATTTAGTAAGAGGCTTTGGAGCTGCATTCCTGTCCTAAGCAAAGTTTAAATGCAGAAGGATTCAGATGAAGCACTGAAGCTTGAACAGACTTTGTTAGAAAACAAATCAAAACAAACCCCAACATTCTGAAAATAGATTGTTTGTATCGAGTCATGCTTGGTTCATTGTTGTGATGGACACCTATAATCCAGATACAGGTTTACCACACAATTACAGCTATTTGTTCAAACCAGTGTGTAAAAATTCTCAGCAGGTTTAAAGATACACTGTGGGGCATTTTCTACTGTCTAAATTCCAGAAGGGTGCTTCATTTATGTTGAGAGCTCCATAAAATTTAAGAGAGCATTTCAGGATGTGTGAAGAAGTCGATAAAGAATTGTCTGCTTCAAAAACTTTCTTTGTTGAAGTACTGCATGAAAAGAGCTTAGAGAAGTAAAGGTCTTCAGTCCTAGAAGGTTTCAGGGCTTACTCAACCAAAGCAGCAGCAGCTTTGAGGGATCATCAAGGGCAGAGCTTCAGAAGATGATTTATAGAGTCCTACCTTGAGATTCAATGCCCATCTTCTCTGCCTGAGGTGGTTGGTATCTCACTATCAGCAAAGCCCTCATTGAGGAGGAGAGCCTTTTGTAATGATCCCTTCAGTAGGGCCCCTTCTGCCTTTTCTTTAAAATGTGCTCGTGTCAGTGCACAGATCCTTGCTGTGGTTGCTGAGGTGCTGCTGGACCACGATTTATCATTCTCTTAGAAGTTTATATTTGGGTGACTCCCGTGCCTTAACCTGGTGAGATACATAGTGAATTGCTAAGGGAAAAATGGGCTCAGTCTGGCTTTCTTCTGGAGTCATCTCTGATTTTGGCACTGGTGCTCTAGAGCTGTAGCTGAAATCTGAATCTGGGGTAAGGTGTTGTTTAAAAACCTATTAAAAATAGCCCAAAGCTGGTTTATATTCTTGTGAAGATGCACACTGTACCTTCTGAAGCAGGAACAACCCTAATCTTAACTCTGTCTTTTTGGCTTTATTTTCTGTCAAGAAGTGGCTGTTAACCCTGAAATAGGGTCTGGATACAAGGTAGAAAGAGAAATATTTTCAAAAAATAGCAAGAACACTTGCAGATGCTGAGATAAGGAAATAAAAAAAGAAGCCCTTGTCTATCTCATTTTTCCATTTTTCCAGTCATAAAATGAAGGAGATTATTGTGAAAACTCATACTGCTCATAATCCTTTCAAAAGTCATCTTCTTAATGTTTGGCAATATTTAAAATCTTAAGCATGTGTGTGAAATACTAAGTGAGGCAGTTTTAAAATTAATGTTACCTCAAACACGTTTTGAATCAACTTCCTGTGAATTTAATTAATCATTACTTCTCTGGCAATTCAAATTTACATATTTTTAGGGCTGGCTCTGATCCATGTTGGCATCTGAAGTACAGAGATCAGAACTCCTATGAGTAACAGAGTGAGGCATCAAACAAACACTGAAACTTGAAATGCTGTATGAATTGTTACCTTCTGCCTAATGATAAAACTCTGGATTTGGCAGGCTGAAGAGACCCTGTGCAGCCACTGAAAAATATTTCATTTCAAAACGTGCTGTGAGCTCCAGCAAAGGCAGCCCTCCAGGACACCTTTTGCCCTGGAAACCAGGGCCATGGAGAGGACTCAGAGAGTTTCCTTGAAACTTGGTAATTCAAAATTTTTGGAAAGCAATACATGACTGTTCTCATCATATTATCTCTGTCACCAACAGTCCAAGAAAAATGTATCTTTTAGGTAAGAACTAAAAAGAATAAAAATATCTGTTCAGATAAGATATGTCATGATAGATGTGAAGTGGATGAGTAATGGTACCTCTTGTTAAATTGGAATTAAGGAAATATTTATAAAAAGAGCTTTCTTAGTGGGAGGAAGGTTTGAGGGCTGAGTTTTACTACACTGTCTTCAGTGATGTGCAAATTTTGCGAACAAGCATGACGTGAGGTAGATAATTTTACTGGCTTAGCTGCACTGGCTTAGCTACAGAAGAAAATTTGTGGTTATGAATTGTCTCTTCTATCGCTGTAGGACATGAAAGAAAGATGACAGACTCCAAATATTTCAGAAGGCAAAGAGCATAGAAAAAAGGCTTTATTGTCTAATTCTTACGACCTGTTATGAGGTGTTCCAATACAGACTTAACATGATTGGTGAATAGGAATGACACATCTCTAATCCCATTGGTTAAACTGGAGAAACAGCAAACACCACCTGGAGAAAGATTGTTTTGAGAAAGGAGAGTTGTTTGTCAAGATTGTTTTGAGAAGAATGCTTTCTTGAGAATTTTTTCCTTGGGAAAAAGTTACCAACTGCTATCAGGTTAAAATCTCTCATACCCAGAAATATCAGGCCCACACTCTTCCACTACTGCCATCAAGAGCAGAAGAAAAAAAAGAGACTTTCCTCCATGATAAGCTCTTAGGTAAGGTGAAGTATCCTTCCTGCCAGACTGCTGAGTGCACACACAGGTTTGGGATTGGAACTGGTGACACTCTGTGTGTTGATGATGGAAATTGCCCCATCTCTGGGTGAACATCACAGGAAAGTCAGGTGCTGGTGTGGAGGTTTTTTGTAAGACTCCTCAGGAGATAGAGCATGTGTGCACCTCAACTTCTGCTGTGAAAGCACAGGGCTCTCCTTTCCCATCCACTCACCTGGTGGATGTGTGGTGGCAGCAGAGCTCACCTCCTGTTCCTGCAGTTGCTGCTGTTCTGTTTGTTCTTGCTAGGCAGTGCTTTCTGCTAGGAAGTGCAGAAATAGGGGAGTTTCCAAGAGGAAAGTGTTGTTTACAAGGCATCCTGCATCCATGAAGAGGCACTTGCTGCTGTTCCATCTAAGGCTGCACAGCTCTGTTTGTGCAGGCGCCAGGAGGATGAGCCTCCAGGCTTTTCCTGCCCTCTGGCTGCAGCCCCTCTTCAAAGGCTTTCCTCAAGAAGAAATTTTTGTAGTAACCCAGCTGAGTCTTCGCTCAAGCCAGACACTGACCTGTTACATATCCTTTTTTCCTCCTCACCTGTTCTTTCTGTTGTGTGGGTGGTTCAGTGAAACCCTCCATTCCTAACATCACCTGCTGCCTGTAAACCAACATCCCTTCCAAGCACCCAGACTGACGTGTCTTTTGTGGAGGGTTACTGTGACAGTTTTTGCTTTGAGTCAAAGCAGAGCATTAGCAGGTTTGCCCCTTGGCTCTATCTAACTTTGACTCCTCAGTTAAATATTTCCTGAGCAATGTTTCCCGCCCCTGCTCTGGAGCAGGCACGGAGAACACTCCATGGTACCTGTGTTTAGGATGATGCTCTGACTGGAATAGGGAAAACACCACAACTCTGTCAGCCTCCTTCCTCCAAAAGTCCTTCACAGCTATTTCAAGAATGCAGCCAGAATTCTGTGGGTTTGTGCTGGTGGGAACTGAAGGTTTTGTTGCCTTTCAATTGTGCCTCAGTTCAGCTTTAAATGTGTTGGTGTAATTATGATTTACTGTGTGCCCCACTCACAATGTACAAACAATGTGAGTTTTCTCTTGAGAATGAAAGTAGCTTTGGCCACTACTTCTCTCTTTTGTATTGTCTTAAAATAATTTTATTTCCAGTGTTTTCAACTCTTGAAATAACTTTTTTAATGCTCTGTTATATTTTAATTAAAAGGTCATATTTGAAGACTGAAGTCTATTTTTATGTGTATAGAATCGGCTTCTGGAGTGCCTTTGTTCATTAAAATCAGAAAATTAAAATACAAAAAATAGACAAGGGAAATGAGGCATATTATGCTACTACTTTCATGTTTGGTTTTGAAGGTAAAACTGTATCCAAATGATAATTAGGCTTTGCCCTCAAAATGGCCTTGCTGCAGAACATGCACTGATGGAAACAGCTCTGGGACTTATTCTTTTCTGGAGTTAGAGAATTCCCATCTGAGTAGGCTCAGAGTGTCTCCAGCCACTCTGCTAAAATAAGATTTTCATCCCTGAAACCTGGATGTGTGAGAGATGGAAATTCATGTGTGAGGAGTTAGAGGCATCACTTGGAAGACACTGACAGTAAAATTGATTTTGCTTTGAAAAAATATTTACTAAAAAAGACTACAGTATACATTAAAACTCTGTGTTCAAGCCTTTCAGCAAAGTGGCATCCTTGGAAAAGTCATTTTATGTTTCAGTGCTTTTCTGCACAATTTTAAGGGGGTTTTTGCTTTTTTTTTTTAAACTTATAATACATATTTTGCTTTGATATGCAAAATGTGTTTTATACATCCATTAAATCACATCCACTAAATTACAGAATATACTACCTCTGGTGGAAGAAATTATATATTTGGGTAACTTTTCGCTGTCAGAAGACACTTTTCATCTCAGAGCTGGGTGGCTGTCCTTCACATGAGTCCATTTTCAGGACAAATCAGCATTTATCCACCACTTGGGTACACACAGCTCTTGCTGGCTGCTTTGGGGCCCTGTGAACCTTTCCCAGGTGAGAGGTTCTATCCCATTTCTATGTCCATCCTTGCATCACTTCAGTTTTCTCTGCTGTGACTTAATTACTGATTCCCAGATGTGCAGAGTGGCTGATCCTCTTTAAGTCTTCTAAGCTTTGTAAATAAGGAATGATTCTAGGCAGGTGGACAGATCTGCTCTGATTATACAGTGAGATAATCAACCCAGAAATCTGTGTGTTAGCTCAAAACCAGTTTTGAAATGATGCTCACATTTGCTTTTAGGCTTTTTTGTTTGTTTCTGAAAGGACAGTGTCCAAGGGGTGTAAGGCAGGTTTGCACGGTTCTGTGTGCAGATACTGAAGTGCAGGGAAATTAAAATGCAGTGCTTTTCATAGTACTTTAACTTGATTAGGACTTGAGGGGGACTGTTGGTACTGATTTAAAAGAAGTCATCTCCATTGAAATAAAGAGACTCAATTTGGGTGCTATTAAAAACATCACCCTGAGAAACTGCTGAGGACTTTAGAGCAGATCTGAAAGCCATCTGTGGTTCTGCATGATTAATTCAAAATGGGTAAGCCCGTACAAAGTACCTGCAGTACAAATATGGTTGCAGCATACACACTCAAAATCAGTAATTCACGTTAAAATAAAAGGAGTTGATTGCCTATAAACATGAATTATTTTTATCCTCTTTCATGATTACAAAATAGTGCACCTCTGAAGTTTCTGTGAAGCTTTTATTTTTTGAGGGAGAATTTTTTTGAATTCTAACCTTACTAAATTAGAGCAGAGTCCACACTCAAAACTGATTTTCAAAATTCATTTCGAATTAATGACTTGTCTTCAGGTGTATTTTTTACCTTTGATTTGAACTTGTGGCATCTGCTCAAGGTCAATCCACAATTCATTTACATTTTTTTAAAGCTCCTTTTTTTTTACTATTTTGAAGTTTTGGTTGTTGCTGTGGGAAGGTGAAGGAGTATCATCTTTCTAGGTTAGTTGTGCTGTATTTTAGTTATGCAGATGTTCATTGTGGGTGAATAAAGTTTTAGTGTAACATAGTATTTCCATGTAAACAGTGCAAAGACCTATAATGTGCTTCCTTCATTCAAAAAAATACAATATTAGCTCAAAAGAACGGGTTGACAGAAAACAACTTGGTCTACAACAACAGCGAATTGTGAGGATTTAATTTGATTGGCAGCTCTGCTTGATTTTGGCAAATCCTTTTTGATGCGAGCTAATAACTGTTGCAGCATTAAACCCTGGAGATTATCAGGTATTTGGAGAGAGGGAAAATTGTCTTTGCATTGTGCATTGTGTGCTGGAGGCAGTGCAGAGGTGCAGGAGGTGCTGAAGGCTCTGTGGGAGCTCTGGGTGATTCCCACAGGGAGCAGGGTGGGCACATCCCTAGGGAACAAACCCCAGGGGTCAGCCTGGCCTCTCTGCTGCAGTAGCTAAAACAATCTTACCAGGCCCATGGGCATTATAACTTTGAAGATTATGAAAATTATGTCTAGATCTTACTATTTAGGATTTTTTTGTTGTTGTTTTGCGTAAAGTGTAGTTTGACTATGAATTAGCTTCACAACACAGGTCTGCTTGTAAATAAAGTAATATTTTTTTAATATACTTGTTTTCAAAGAAAGCTCTGTGTGCTCATATCTGTGTAGAAAAGTTAGAAATTATTCTTATGACCACAGACATTTGATAAAGCAGAGTGATTTGGCTTTACCTTTCCAGTTCTTAATGGTCACTATAGTTAACAGAGCTACTTACACCTCTAGGCAGTAAAACTCTAATGCATAGAAAATGAGACTTGTGGAAGGGAAGAGATAGAGTTATATGGTGTCTGTAAAATGTGGGCAGGTATAGATGAGAGGCAGTGTAGAGCTTTTGAAGAAAAGGAGGTGATTTAAACTCTCTTCTCTCAGTGTTAGGGGTAACAAAACCAAGAGTAAGTGTAGAATAATGGGCTAAAATGGGAAGGGGAATGAGGTTTCAGTCACTTGCTATAGCAAATGTTCACTGCAAATTATTTCAGTTTTACCAAACAGAATGAAAAAAAAAATTTCTGAAGGAATTGAGTGATAGTGAGGATTTCAGTAATTTAAAGAGAAGTCTTATGACAATAGTGGCAGTTTTCAAAAGGCTTGAGTAGATACTCCTGAAGACTGAACGTGGTTATTGTATTGTAAAGCAGCAGGACAGATGTATGAATCTAAGAATTATTAAAAACTGTAGTAATTGCAACTCAGGTGGTCATTTTTAATGCCTCATTTGTGAAGAATTGAGTAGACCAGGGTTGTGATGTTCCTTAGTCTTTATTCTGGGTGATTACTTCTGTGGCAAAATGACAAAATGAAAAACCTTTTGAGGACTTAGGAAATGAGTCAAAAAGCCCCTTAAAATAGTGCCAAATTAATTTTATTCTGTTGGGTTTATTCTTCTGAGATGGACAAGCACTCACTGTTAAAGCAAAAAACTTACACTACTCTGAAATATACTACAAGGTGTTCTCAGTCTGCTGAAAACTTTCTAAAATGCTGTGATTTCCTGAAGCTTTAGGCACCTGCATTTGCCGGTCTTAAAAAATTTTGAATTTCTGAGTGTATGTGTTTTGTTTTCTAAGGTTTTTTTCTTCCCTGAATTTTCCATTCTTTTGGTATAAGAAAACTGTGATACCAGTTTGGAAATAGACGTGGCCAGAAATCTGACAATTAAGATGAAAAACTTGTAAATAAGAGTAAAAAAAAAAAAAGTTGAAACGCACTACATGGTCACATTTTGCCTCTCTTCATTTTTAGATAATCGTGGTGCTTCTGTGATGGAAGTTTTCCATACTCCATGTATTTTATTCTCCTTTGACCTTGTATCATCTCTGTCACCTGGTACATTAAACAGCAGTCAGGTTCAGAGCCACTTATAACTGATAAAGGACTTAATGAAGTTTTACCCATCCTGTGATTATCAGTCTCATTTTCAGGTGTGAAAATTACTGTTGTAATCTCAGGAGACAGTGACCCATAAAAGGTGTACGATTGAAAATCGAATCTATAATTGAAAATGTGATCATTGTTTCTTTAAATACACGTTGATGTGTCGGGGCCATCTGGCAGAACCTACATCTGCCCTTGATTAGCTGCCATTGACTGGCTGGTCAGGTACAGGCATCAGGACAGATGTGGGTCATGAAGATACTCTCCTCTGAGATGAGAGTGGCCTTATTTTAATTTATTTTTTTTCATAAGAACAAAAGGAAGGGATCACAGAGGAGGTAGAACTGTTCATGGTCACTTGTGCTGTTTGAGCTGAGTGAATTTCCACTTTTCCTCGTCCCTCTCCACTCCTACCTGACAAGGATTTCAGAAACTCGACATTTCAGCCACGATTAGTTGTCCTGATGATTTCTTCCATTCACCTGCCTAATTACCCGGTGAAGTCTGCAAAGGCTGCAGTCAGAGCACACCTAATTGCACCTTAAATTTAGAGCGCAAGTGGGGGGCTAGGGGAGATGAGCAATGCTCATGCAGGGAACTGCCAGGGATTGTTTGTGGGCCCTTCCTCATGAAGTGGTCATAGTTGAGGCATTGATTTAATTCTTCTCTTCCATCCTGCAACAATAGCTCGACTTGTAATCTGAATAATATGTTTTTCTTTTCTTTGTAACCTTCACATTAGCCCAGTAATTAGTGAGTGGCTGGAAGGATTGGAATGGGTCTCATTTTTTTTAAACAGCTTGTGCCCTTTCCTTGCTTGGTATGCTTAAATATTTGAAGTTGCAGCTTTAAAATAAATTATTGACAAAAGCACCAAGAGCTTTTTTCGTTGCTCACTTGCAGGGTTGCCTAAATATGCAACTAATCACCACAGGGAGTGCATAAAAACAGAAAATAAAACATTCTTGCTGCAGAGCCTTGCAGTGTGTTGGCCACTGATGCAGATACATTCAGAGAGGGGTGGGACACTTGGGGGCAGATAATGAGTGAGGTAGTGAGGCAGCTTTTGAATAAACTGCAGTTTTTGAGTCCCACTTGGGTAAGGCCGCCCAGAAGAATCACTTTGTATATTTTTAGTAGCTTCTTGTTTCAGAAGCTGACATTTACAATTACTGTTGTCGCAGTTGTACATTGTAGAACTCTTCATTATCCTCTTGGATGTTTTCAGATGTCTGCTATTTTTATTCATTTTTTTCCCATTCTTAAAAAAACAATCCAGCTTTCTGCTTGTAGTAGGAAGTAAACACTCCTCCTAAATGCACAGAATAAAATTACACAGGTAATAAAATTACCAAGTCAAAATGTCAGACTTCAATTCCATTGCAAAATCCTGGTTGCAGTATGAAGCATAAATAGAATAATGTATGCATACTCCCCTTCTAGGGGAAATAATGGAATAATTACTGCCAAAACTTTTTTTCCTAGGTCAGAAGAACATTTTCTACATTCCAACTATAGTACATAAGCAACCATTTAGATATATTTCAACTAAGAGCAGTTTTAACAATGTAGATATGCAGTTGTTATAGTGGATTGGAAACTTCAAATTCTTTTCCTATAAGATGTATTGCTTCAATATCTCTTCCTGCATCGTGCTGAAACATCATGTAATTAAAGCATCATGTTGTTTTGCAGAATATTCTCTTGTAGACAGGTAGTCTTGGTGAACTGATGAGATTAATAATTTTATTTCACTTTCAAATCTGTGAAAAGCGACGGTTTTTGCTCTCAAAGGCTTCTGTAGAAAGCACTAATGGAAATAGCACTCATCAAAAATGACTGATTGGATTTTAGAAGCTGAGCTTTTCACTGAAGCTAGTTTCCATGACAAAATAATAATAAAAAAATCACAATTTTCCCCATTAATCCCCAACCAAGTCTGGCTGAGCAGGCTGTGCACAGAAAAATGCCTTGGGGTCCTCTGTTGCTGAGTGTGATGGAGTGATTTGTAAGGCTTGTGATGAGCAGTAACACTGGGGGCAGAGGTGAGGAAACACCAGATTTTCAACCAGCTGGTCCATCTTGGGTCAGAGTCAGCTTTGTCAGAGCCACTTCTGGGTTGTTTTGCTCTTGGGATTTTGGTTGGTGGGGGGTTTTTTGTTTTTTTTTCCCCATGTATTCTGACTGAGTAGGTGGAGAAGCTCGGAAGGATGGAGCGCAGTCGCTGGGCTTTGTTTCCCCACTCAAGGCGCTGCACCAGAGCTACTTTAGAGCTAATTTTTATTTTCAATACCCTGTGCTTAGCAAAGAGCCACGGGGATTTGGCTGCACATCTCCACACACTGTGACTAGAGGAGTTATTTCCTCCAAGGGCCACCACTGCAGTCAGGATTCCCGGGCACAGCTTGCAGCCAGCTGCTGGCTTTATCACTTGGTGTGTGTCAGGTCAGCTTCAAAGAGCTCTGATAGTTTAAATATTCCTCAAAATTTTGATCCTGTGGGAGCAGCCTGAAGTTGCAGTCTCAGAAGTTGTAATATAGCTGCTTCCAGGAAATTTGGTGAGTTGTTTACACAAAGGAGACAGGGATGTAAAAGATTATTCAGTTCCTCGGGAGGGAATAAGGAGCATACGGTGCTGTGAGCTGCAGGAAACATGGAGAAACCCCACAGGTGTCAAATCAACACAAAATGTGAAGGAAAATTTCCTGAAAAAAATCAGGTATTAACTACACCAACACTTTTGTCACAGTTCCCTTTTTGTAAATTAGCTAAAAACTAATTGTTGGCGGGTTTCCATCAGTTGGAAAATACATTTGTTAATCACTGCCACTTGTCTGTGATAAAATCCAGACTTCTGTTCTGTGGGTGGTTTGTTTGCTTTAATTTGTTGGGCTTTTTTTTTTTTGTTTTTTTTTTTTTTTTTTTTTTTTTTTTTTTTTTTTTTTTTTTTTTTTTTTTTTTTTTTGGTTTTTTTTTTTTTTTTTGTTTTTTTTTGTTTTTTTTTGTTTTTGCTCTGAAAGTTGTTTGTATTTTATGAACATTCAAGATTACCTGTGAACTCATTTTTGCATGGCATAAATCTGGGAAAATTCCTTTTGTAGCTTGTTAATTAAATTGTTCAGTTTAGTTGGCCATATAGGTCTGGATTCTGAGTTCTAGCAGCTTGTTTTTGAATACATACTGAACATGTTTATTCATTCTTGTTAAAAACTAAGCAAGTATTTAGAAAAAGGAAGTGAAGGTTGATACTTTTTAAATTATTAATCTGGGGAACCATGGCCTATCACAAGAATCCATTTTATTTAAGGCCTATAATATAAAAGAAAGCCACAGTGTTGCAGCCTGTCTCATAGCCCAACACCTTCACTTGAGTCAAATATTTGCCTCCAGACATTTCAGTAGGAGCTGTTGAAATGGATCTGAAGGAATTATCTGGCTCTTATATTAAAGCTCAGAGCCAAGGAGAGATTTTGAGCTGAGTGTCTGTTGTGAGTGCTGGATCTGTAGACAACAAATGACCTTCCAGTGCATTATTGGAAAATTTAGTGGCAGGGCTGCTTGGGACTTTCCATCTCCTTTAGTGTAACAGCTCTGCCCATTTCTGCATTGGTCAGGTCTTTCTCTTCTATCTCTGTTTTTCAGAACTCTAATTATAACTCTTCTAACTTTTAAATGGCAAGAAACCCAAAATAAATAGATATTATGTGTTTTATACAGATCATCCTTGACTTATTTGTCACTGGAATCAGAGAGAAAGAAGACATTACTCTGGAGAAAATGAAAGGTGCCACTCATTTCTTTCTCTAAGTCAAAACTCCTAGTTTGGGTGGATTTCTGCCAAAATTTCTGCCAAAGATAATGATATGCTCTCACATTTATTACTAAAATATTAAAGCATATATGGGGTGCTTGACAGCATCACTGCTTTTCTTGGCACTATTATTACATTAGAGATTATTTATCCCTACAATCAAAGGTTTATTTGAGTTGCTCCTTGAGCAGTCTTTAGTGTATCTATGCATTGCTTTGCTTTTCAATGAAAACAGTGAAAACTGGAAAAGTTTGCCAGTAGGAGCTCCTTGACTCTTAC
Organism: Sterrhoptilus dennistouni; assembly: GCA_013397095.1. Taxonomy (NCBI): domain Eukaryota; kingdom Metazoa; phylum Chordata; class Aves; order Passeriformes; family Zosteropidae; genus Sterrhoptilus; species Sterrhoptilus dennistouni. The sequence goes on from VWZU01004647.1 coordinate 68,421, forward strand.
TGGGTGGCTCACATTTCCCAAAGAAACATAATGGATAAAGGGCCTTTGATGTGTTTTAGGTAGATGGGTTTGGCCATTAGGTAAAATGACTGTAGGGAAAGAAAAGCTGGATTTTTACATTATCTGGAAGTGTACTGAAAAAAATCAATGAATCTGGTAAAACAGCCAAGCAATTCCTGATTTTTTTTCATCCTAATACTAAATTTACTTTAATTGAGTGGAATATATATGTAAAGAGATGATTTTGTGACCCATTGTCTTTCTATAAATGCTTTTTTATAGGCTCTCTATGTGTGTATGGAGCAATGTGATTTCCTTAGTGCTGTGAGAAGTTTCACTGTTTTTAAGTGAAGTGTGATCTTGGCTCTGCTGGGTCACTATATTTATATTAATTCCATGTAATGTAGCATAATGTATTAAATCTACAATTTTCCTGGTCTTTTTCGACTAAAAAGTGCAGGAGAAAACCATCTCTTTATTTCTGATCATAAAATCATGGTGTTCTGCTGCTTTACATAGAATTCAGTTTCCTGGAAAAACAGGTAATTTAATGGTGAAGCAGACTGGGAAAAAAGAAATGATAAATTTCCACTTAGAGTCCAGTGATACTGACTGAGAACTTTTGCTTGCTACACTTTTGTTGATGGATATTTCCATAAAGAGTTGCTGGTTTCCCGTTCTCACCTGAGCTTGGGATTCTCATGTAACTTTCTGCTGCTTTAGATCCCTCTAAACACAGAGATTGTGTTTGTGTTGCCTTTTCTGGCCCTGACACTCCTTGGTTTATTAACATTTTTATTTATTTATAGGAATGTTGATTTGAATAATATTTATCTCTCTATATATTTGGTGATGTGTGCATGTGTGTACACATGTATGTGCACAGAGTCTTATTAAGGCACATTTGGATTTAAACTACTTGTTCTATTTGCCTGTAATTTATATGCAAATCTGAAAACAAATGGAAAAATACTGATGTAAATTTGCAAAATAACCTTTACAAATGTGTTCCATAGTTAGATAAATCCTGATTTAATCTCTCTCATCTAAAAAAATGTTTCTGTCAGATCCATTCTCCAGGACTCTTAAATGGCATAAATTTAAGCATGTGTACAGATACCTGAACAGTGAGAAACTCCAAAAGCCAATTTTGTTTTTTCTAATGTAACAGTGAACTTACTTGAAAGTCATGCCCCAGTGCACTTTTTTACCATTAAAAATAGAGGCACTGTGTTAAATACAGATTGTAAAATGACGTGGGATAGATCTGAATGTGACTTTATGACATTGCTGCAGTTTGGTAAACTTTGCTGTTTATCCAGCCTTCAGTGAATTGCAGTGTTGTGTTGTCAGACAGATCTGCTTATTAATGCTGAAATTGTTGAAGTCAGCCTTAAAAATCATCTCTTATAGGACCTTGCCAATATATCAAGAAATAAAAATATGTGTAAAGCTTTTTTTAAAAAGCCATTGGGCAAAGTATAACTTTGTTTCTGAGCAATGAAAAGTACAAATTCCAGCAAACAACTTCGTTATCTCTGTGGAAAGATCTATAGGTAAGCAGTGTGAATGGCCTGTATTCATTTATTTTTTAAGTCCCTTTTTCTTGAGATATGTTATTTTACTTGGTTGGGGGATTTTTCTTCAACATGATAAGGATGGAAGATATATTTTACTATTTTGTGACATTTCATTAAACTTAGGATCAATAGAAATATGTGAAAATACCTTTTTGGCCATAAATGGCTGTGGCAGATTTTATACAGACTTCTTGGGTCACATCATAGTAACCTGGATAAAATCCTGTTTATGCCTGCTACTGTGTCATCTTTTTCTGTCCTTGGCCTTACTTGCTTTAGTGAAATAATTCTAAGGATTTTCTTTAATTGTGGCAGATGAGCTGCTGATTTCCTGTAGATGCTCGTGGTGCATGGGCTCACTGGAAATGAGCCCTTTGCTTTATTTCCATGCGATCTTGCAGGCAAGTCTTCAAGATACAAAGATGGCTTTTCCTTATCAGACAAAAATCTCATTAGCTTCCAGAGGAGACTGGTGTGAGGAAAAGAGCACATAGCATGGTGTGAGTGTTGGGGCTCTGGTCTGGTGAGGGCACAAGGAACACAACCTGCAGTCAGAGCAGAGCTGTTGGTGAGCCTCAGCATCCCCAAGGAGTTGGAGACTCCTCTGGACAACCCTCTGCCTGGAGGTGAGATTTGCAGGGGAGGATGGAGTCATATTTAATAAAACAGCTGTTCATTAGCTGTTATTATCCTCAGGAATTTGCAGAAATCCCCATAGGTGCCTTCCTGTGGTTTTCATGTCCCACTGCACTTCTGAGTCTCAAGATGCTTCCTCACGTCTTGTCAGAACTTTTATTTTTCTCCCCAGCTCTCCAGGTATTTCTGCTGAACTGGAAGGAAAGAGTACAGTATTTTTTTTTTTTTTTTTTACTTCCAAAACTTTGTTAGAAACAAACTATAAAAGATTGTGAACACAGGGTGAGGAGGGATAACAACTCTGAAATCCTGAGGCTCAGTGAAGTTGCCTCTGATGGTGGCATTATACCTCTTCACCGAGGTGCCTTGCATTCAGCTCAGCTTCCCAAAGCCTGAGGAGCTCCCTTGCCTGCTGCAGCTTCTTTTCTTTTAGGTGCAAACCAGTTCTGTCATCCATTGTTACTTTATTCAAGTCTCCCTCTGCCCCAGCTACTCAGCAGTGCTTGTGGCAGTATTTTCCATGGCCTGCATTTTCCATAGATTCTTTGATATTGAGGACTGTGATAGTTTACTTTCCCCCCTCCCTGTTTGAATGCTACTATTTTAGCTAAAAAAAAAAACCCAAAAAGCGGATGGCCACAGGTTTTCACTGTGTGCAGGTGACAAACTGTTTTCATCAGTTGTGCTGACCCATCTCTGCTTTTTTGTATTTATGACATGTGGGAATAATGACTTAAGGTTTAAACTCATCTGCTGTGGTTAGACCTTGGACAAGGGTTTCAGCAGAATGCTTTGGAAGTTAAGCTTTAACTTGTTTGTCTAGTGTAATAGCTGGCTCATTGTCTTTGGGTAAGTGTTACAAGGTACACTGCAAAATGAGAGGGAAGATGTGGGATGTATTCTTAATGCTGGACATAATACATTAAACAGATTCCATAAATGTTTCTAGTCTTTTTTATTTGTGAGTAATTGGTGCTAAGGGTGTTGACAGAGCTGTTCCAAAATACCCCAAATAACCAAAATCCAGTTTGTGAATGGGCACCTGCAGGTCCAAGGAAAAGATCTCTCTGCTTAGAGCAAAAATGATCAAGCTGAAAGAAAACACAAAATGTTTTTTAAAGTCAATAACCAGTGTGAGTGATCAATGCTTCTCAGAATGACTTGCATGTGCACAATTGTTTATTTTTACTGAGGAGGGGTGGGTTTGGCTTTGTTTTAGTTCTTTTGGTCTGGGTTTGCTTTCAGTTTGGCTCTGCAAAAGGAGGCCTTTGTTCTACCAGTGCAGCCCAAAGAAATAAAAATATGAAGACAGATTGTTCCCATACCCAAAGCCTGCACCTGTTCTGAGCAGGGTAATTGCTAACAAGCTGCTCTCTCTTTCAAATGCCCGTTATCCACAGAGCTGACAGAATCCTGCATTCCTCTGAAAGTGGCATTTTACAGTGACTCTGAAAAGAAGTGCCAATGTTTTCATGAATAAAGATATTGACCGGGGAAAGCAATTGTGTGACCATAATCATTGAGACAAGAACTGTAGCAACAGGATCTTCTAACACAGCGGATTGTAAAGGGAACATGAGGGATGAAAATGATAGGTACTTATGCAAATGGATTAGAACTATCCTGTGCCACTTTGTGGATCTGTCTTTTAGTCTCTATTGCTATCTAGGCCATGGGATTAGTCAAAAACAGCTGGAAAGGAATGGACACAATCACTTAATCACAAAATCAGAAGGCTTGCTGGGGTAATTTCCCTTCAAACAGCACACTGCAAACCCAGAGCAGGTAGTACTTAATATCAGTTGCAAGCCCAGCTCTATAAAGAGCTTTGGAAAGACTGCAATCTTTCTATTATAAGTGTATTGAGTCTGTCTTTTAAACCACCTGAAATGTGACGTAAAATTATTTGCCTTTTTTTCGTTTGTCACCTTTTCTTTATGTTTGGGGAATGCAAATGGCAAGAGTTTAATGAAGTGATATTGTTGTGATTACATCTAAGCCGCAGAGCGAGACTCACTCTCATTCCTACTGCAAAGCAAATTACATTTGCTTTTCCTACTCCAATGCACTTTACCCCCGAAATTCTTGCCAAAATAAGGGGAGGCTGTGATTCTCCTCAGTGCTTTTCTCTGTAGGCTTTGTCCTGGTGACAGAACAGCATAAAAAAAAAGAGAAAGAGACAAAAGAAAGCAGATGATTTATTCAAGGCATCAGGAGATGGCATGCTGGCAGAAACTGCTACAGATCAAATTTGCTACAGCCCAAATCTGCTACAGCCCAAAGCTCCTCTAAGATCTTTCACCTTCCTCAGCACAAAACCAGGCAGGCACCAGACACTGCTGCAGCTCAGTGCTGGTGGGTTTTGTGTTCTGAATTCCCCCAGTCCAGGGGTAAACACCAAAGTGCCTCTGCAGACCTGGACTGTTGGGCACGTCAGCCTGCTAAGGTTCACTCTGGACTGCAGAAATTATGGGAGAATTTCTGCTCTCAGTTTGAGCTGAACCCAGCAGAAATAGCTAAAACTGTTTGAATTCTTGCCCTTCACTTTTATAGAGAAATGCATATTTTCTGCTCATCCCAGCATTCATCAGCTGGGTTGATGCAGCATGGGGAGGAGCTCTGTGAGCAAAAGCAATGCCAGCTCTCAGGATTAGCTTGTCTCTGAAAGTTTGGGTTTCACTTCTTCTCCTGCTTCCAGCAGGCATTCTCCTGTTGCTTCTGGCATTTTTTTCCGTGGTGGAAATTGTTCCACCATGGTGGAAATTGTGTTGTGGTTTACACAAAGAGTTTTCCAAGAAATGCAGAAAATGCTGTTAGAATAATTCAGAAACCTGACTTATTAATGCAGCAGGTTATGCCAATATTTTCTGACCTTTTGTTCTCTTACAACAACCTTAGTTGTACACACTTGTTGGAAAAATTATGTCTTAAAGACTTTTTTATCCTCATTGATTAACAATAAAACTGTGAGACTTGATAAGCTTTAGGAAGGAAGCTGTGATTTTTTTTTCTGGTTATGCTGCTAACAAGAAAGATTGTAAGTTTATTCAGGTAGAAATATGGAAATATTTAAAAGTTTTTTTGTGTATTCTTCTACCATGGCTCTTAATCCTGAGTGATTCTTTTTCTCAAATCAATATCCCCAATACTACTTAAAATACGTGCTTACATTTTTTATGTAAAGGGATTAAAATATTTTTATATTAAATAAATCTAATGGAATTTTGTTTTGTTTTTTTATTTCCATTGTAATGGGAACTTGGGTCAGGTCTTTTTTTTAGTCTTGTATTGTATTAGACTGTATTACAGACTTGTGTAATACAGCCATTATGGAGGCAATTTCATAGTTTTTTTTTATTCTGAATATGAAACATCCTTGTCAGAATCTGTATTTCCTTCAAAAATAGAGAACGAAAACTCAGAATTTCTGAATTAGGCTACAGCCTTGTAAGACAGGGTTACAGCAGTATCTGGGAAAAGCAAATGCCATGGACTTGTGCAAGGCTTTTGACACTGCTCCCCATGACATCCTTGGGACCCTGACAGGCTGGAGAGATGGGCCTGTGTTGAAGTTCAACAAGGCCAAGTGCAAAGTCCTCCATATGGGATTTCCAAGCACAAATAAAGGCTGGACAGAGAATGGATTGAGAGCAGCCCTCAGGAGAAGGACTTGGGGATGCTGGTGAATGAAAAACCCAACATGACCCAACAGTGTGCACTTGCAGCCCAGAGATCCAGCTGCATCCTGGGCTGCTTCCAAAGCTCCCTGGGCAGCAGGGGAGGGAGGGGATTCTGCCTTTCCACAGAGATGCTCAGAGGGCTGGAGCACCTCTTCTGCAGAGACAAGCTGAGAGAGAGGTGAGGCTGTTCAGCCTGGAGTAGCAAAAGCTGTGGAAACTTTAGAGCAGCTTCCAGTAGCTAAAGGGGTTACAAGAGAGCTGGAGAGGGAGTTTTTACAAGGGCTTGTAGTGACAGGACAAGGGAGAATGGCTTTACACTGAAAGAGGCAGGCTTATATTAGACATAAGAAAAATTCTTCACTGTGGGGGTGTGGCACTGGAACAGGCTCCTGGGAGAAGCTGTGGGAAGTGTCTGAGGCCAGTCTGGATGGGCTTTGAGCAAGCTGGTCTAGTGGAATGTCCGGGGGGGTTGGACTGAACTGGTCTTTAAGATCCCTTCCAACCCAAACCATTTATGATTCTGTGCCATAGATTGTGGCATATTCAAAGCCGTGTCTTGCTGCTACTTAAAAGATTTTCATGCCTGTAGTGAATCAGTTCATCATCAGCTTGTAAGCTGTGTTTGGAGATGGACTATGTATTTAGAAAACAGCCTAGAAGAGGAGAGAGAAAGATACTTCAGCCTATTTGAATTTTATTTGCTTTGCCTATTTATTTGCTGGATGTATTTTTTTCAGCATTTCCCTCTGAAATACCTTGTTTTGCAATGTTGAATGGGATTAAGCATAGAGGGATGCAGAAGGGTTGAAATGACCCATATTATCCTCAACTTGTCCTCCCTCCCACACCCAGTCTCTGCAGGTTTTTGGTTTAGCCTTTCTTTTGGTTACTGCTGCCGGATTTGCCACCTCTATAATGCTGTATCACACATTTAGTACATTGTAAGACCAGGCTTTTAGGGTTCTTTTGGTTGAATGGAGACAATCACAGAGCAGAAACTTTAGGCTTTGGTCGCACGCATTGAGATCCCTGATGGTGAGTGCTTGTAAGCTCTTGGTAAATTTGGTCTTTAGCATTTGGAAGCAGTAGCCTTTGGAATCTCTAGCATTGGTGTGCAGTGGTTTTGTGCCTGCAGTGTTTCATTTTTCTCTTTGTGGCTATATTTTAGTAAGGTATTACTCAATCACAATTTACATTCAGAAACACGTATTACTTGAGGATGGTTTCTGGCAACAATGCAATTAAGTGGTTTGTGAAAATGCTACTATAAATAATGAGAAAACTTGCAATTGTATTATTCTTCGTGCAGCCATTTTCTGATTCATTAGAGTTAGACTGTCAAATCTATAATAACATTATATAGTGTTATATATAAACCACCATATTCGAGAGTTGGTGTTTTTTCAAACCACATTAATAAAAGACTCTGTTTAGAAGATTAAATCCTTAAATCTCCATCTGTGTCTGCTTTGTTGTTATGTGCCAGTTAGCAGATAGTTATGGGGAAACTTCATAGTGTCAAAAGCTTCTCATTGTATGGATCTCTGTGATGTTTCCTCTTGAATGTCTCTGTCCTCTTGTCACACTCAGAAATCACAGGTTCTGCCTTACCAGTGACACACAGTCCAAAGATCTTTTAACTGCATTTTGCTTATGGCCATTTTGAAAAGCAGCGCCTGGCTAAAAATATGTTATTGTTGAAGAACTGCAGCTTACACTGTTTGAAAACTTTGTAGGTTCCAGTCCAAGAGTTGCATTGGTTGGCATCGAAAAAGTTTATTGGAGATGCCCTGGATAGTGACTGTGCTATGAATTCACTTTATTATAGTAATTTTTTAAATATTTCATCAAATATTGTTTGTGTGCAGTGATTTCATAAATGTCTTGAAAGAATGTTGTCAGTCAGTATCAAAACATCATAATGACCTTTAATAATTTCTAGCATTAAGGGAAATAATAATTAAGGGAATATAATTA